>JANRMR010180312.1:0-11755 GCA_025434825.1 Bergia sp. 'catenularis' | reverse complement strand
ATTTAAATAGGGTCTATGCAACTTGCTAATCTGTTGTGTTTGATTGACTGAAACCCGAAATCGAAATCCAAAATATAAATTTGTTTTACAGCGTGACATAACGTAACAGTGAACAAAATAGTAAAAGTGACATGCCATGACATACAACACACCTTCAGAATAGAAATCTGTTTAATAGCGTAACGTATTGTAGCAGTGGAGACAATGGTAATAGAGTGGTTGACCGCAGTCGAAGGCGATGCGAACGCTAGGAAAGGACCCTACCCCTTTCCCAACCTTTACCCCAGCATGCTGGTACTCATTTATACAGCTGAATCGACTGAAGTAAGTCGAGTAAAGTGCCTTGCTCGAAGACACAACACAGTGGTCAGGCCGGGGTTCGAACTCACGACCTTCAGGTTACGAGTCAGACACGCTAACCACTTAACCACTGCGACATCGCAGTAGAGAATTGCGATAAGACCATCGTTAAAGTAAAATGATGCGAATGACGAGTTATCAGGCTGCTATTTGTCGACGTCTTACTCACAAGAGTGATAATGATAATCCAGTAAATGCCCCCTTGGCGATGGCTGTTACATTGCTTTCACTTATCGACCTAACAAAAACAAACGTGCTTATGCAAGCTAGCTAGTCATAAGAGTTGTAAACACTCAACAACTCGTTCAATGTTCATATTGTGTTGGCTGTTATATAGATGTCGAGATATCTACCAACACGAAAAACCGTGAGAAATGGTCTTTCAAGTGTTATCCAGATTCGTGGCTGAGGCGGAGCCAGAGTTTGAGCAAAGAGGGGTCTGAATGATTTCTGAGGATTCAATTATTACATTTTTCAATAACTATACTACTGCTTTGGTCAACATCTACAGGTTCTATACATATTTTCTTTGGTTTAAGGGGTTTGACCGAACTATGTAAACCATCCCTTGATCCGCCCGACATAGACGAGTTTATACGATAGCTTTGTTGGAGCTACTTGTGTTTACAGTCTCAACCGTGAGAAATGGTCTTTCAAGTGTTATCGAGATTCGTGGCTGAGGCGGAGCCAGAGTTTAAGCAAAGAGGGGTCTGAATGATTTCTGAGGATTCAATTATTACATTTTTCAATAACTATACTACTGCTTTGGTCAACATCTACAGGTTCTATACATATTTTCTTTGGTTTAAGGGGTTTGACCGAACTATGTAAACCATCCCTTGATCCGCCCGACATAGACGAGTTTATACGATAGCTTTGTTGGAGCTACTTGTGTTTACAGTCTGTATTATCAGTTGTAGTATGAACACATTGTATCTAATAGCCCTTGCCCCAACAGTGAAGAAAACATCTTTCTTCCAGATTTAACAGTGTTTATAATCTACTTTAAAATCCTGTTTATATTACCCTTTGGTTATAAGCCTTATCATATGTAATAAGCCCTATTATATGTAATTAACCCTATTATATGTAACAAACATGTTGTGTGTCGTTCATGATTATTTTTACAAGGACTAAATTTTCCTATCGCGAGCAAAATACGCAACAACTCATGCTGAAACAAAAGCCAACATGACATACAACATACCTTCAACACCTTTTCTATAAAAAGTTTTCTCGATCTAGATTTTAAGACTTGTTTTTCAAAAGCGGATTTATTGCGTTGCTGTGAATTAGTTTATGCTTAATTTCAGCGACAGCCGTTTTTTCTGATTGATCATATTCAGTAAACTTTGAATTAATTTTGGAATCAAAGAATGAAGTATGTTTGGTATGAATTGTAATATGCTTAAGTTTTATTGAGAGTAATCCTCTTGCCTGCTTTAACTGTAAGCAGACTAGGACTCTACATTTACATAAAAGTGTGATCAAAGATCGTTTAATAAATCCGCTAACATTTTACTTTTTTGCTTATATGGCGGTTAGATTAGATTTATTGAAAAGTTGAAATTGGTAAATGACTCTGAATTAGAAAAAAAATGTAGAAATAAATTTAGCATTTTAATTTACTGAGGATTGTTTTGATCTGAAAATGAACATGTCGGCAAATCTGTGGATAACCATTGGTTCTATTTATTCTTCAGATATGCAGTCTGATAAATCTGTTGTGTTTAACTGACGGAACTCCGAAACCGAAGTCCAGAATAAAAATTCATTTTATAGCTTAACTTAATGCAACTTTGCAGAGAAAACAATCTATTATAATAAGTGAGAGTTAAAAATTCCGAAAAAAACATAGTTAAAGGAAAATGTTGAGAACGACGAGTTATAATCAGGCTGCTATTTGTCGACGTGTTACTCACAAGATTGTTAAAGACTCTAATCCAGTAAATGCCCCCTTGGCGATGGTTGTTATAGGGTTTTCATCTATGAACCTGACAAAAAATGATCTTTTAGTTTTACAAGCTACTCATAAACGCGTGTATGTGCAATCAGCCAACAACTGCTGTTCGTTAATTGTTCATATTAGGTGAAGGTAAAGGTAAAGGTAAAGCGACTTTCTTTAACGAGGGTAACACGTGACAGTAATACAACTGATAAACTTGTGGCTTTCGGTGCGCACTTTACCCCCTCCCTCTGCCAGTGCTCCGTTTCAAGGGTATTTAAAGCTATAGCTACACAGATCAGAGGAAAATCGAACCAGACGTTGTTGTCACCGAATCGAATTGGGAACCTGCAGCTCTGAAGGCCTCGCACTAACCAACTGAGCTACGTCTGCTTCTCCTAACTTTATTACTTCAATAGCACAAATCCATATTAATATGATCTAGTGCATTTTACAAGTGAATCACTAATTAAAATGTATATTTTCAATAAAATACAAAAAGGTAGAAAATAATGTGACTATTAGGCTATAATAAAATAAAATACTAATAAAACTATAAGTATTGCGCATACGCTAATCTAAAACGATACGTTTTACGAGATGCTTTAAAATTTTAAAATTGCTCTCAGCTCTGAAGCTGGCCGGAAGAGAGTTGCATATAGCTGGCGCGGCCGCGGCAAATGCCCTTTCTCCTGTTGTCTTATTTGTTCTCTCTTTAGGATGGTTAAGTAAGCATCCATTGCTTGAACGTAAATTATAGAAAGACTGACTTTTAAGATTTATAAGTTCAGATATGTAAAACGGGGCATTCCCCTGTAGACTCTTGAAGGTGATTAAAATGATCTTAAAAATGATTCTAAACTTAACTGGCAACCAGTGCAAGTGATACATTACGGGACAAATGTGACAATAGCGCAGGGTGTTGGACACCAACCTAGCAGCTGCATTCTGCACACGTTGAAGCTTGTTGATGTGAGTGGCTGGCAATCCATAGGGTAAGCTTTTACAATAATCTAGGCGTCAAGTAACTAAGGCAAGAATAAGCGTTTCTGTAGCGTCGTGCGATAGATATCTTTCTAATGCGTCTGATGTTATGCAGAATATAAAAGGCTACGTGACAAGTTTTGGTAATATAAACATTAAAAATCATAAACGAGTCAAACCAGACTCCAAGGTTTTTAGTTTTGTTCACTGCAGTTACACTATTGTTACCGATGAAAAGCTTGTCAGAGCTGACCTTACAAAGTTGTTGACGGGTTCCAATAATTATGAATTTAGTTTTATCTTCGTTTAGCTTCAACTGTTTTAGCCGGGGATCGAACCCCGGACCTTCTGGTTGGCAGTCAGAGATCTTACCAGCTGCGCTAACCTAGCACACGAGGACAGGGACGTTAAGCCGTTGGTCTAGTCTCTCGACATTCTATCGGGGGACTTAAAAGAACCCACACACTTCTCGAAAAGAGAAGGGTAATCCCGGTGTTGTGGTCTGTTGACTGAGGGCACAACTTAATGTCTCAGACAAAAACATTGTGAAGCGCTCATAGCGGTCTGGCTAAGTCTCTCAACCACTGAACCAAACACTTGATGTAAACAGGTAGCTGAAAAGCCCGCGGGGAGCACCTGTATATATATGTAACTTGTCAGAAATCATCCATGCTCTTATAGCTCTAATGCACCGCTCCATTGCGTTCAGTGCCTCCATTTCTGACGCGGAGTTGTCCGGCCTGAGGATAGGCACAACTGGGTGTCATCAGCTTACGCATGGGCGTCTGGCAGATGCGTCTTGACAACTTCGAAGAGTTTACTGGCGTAAATAGAGAAAAGCTATGGCCCTAAGCAGGATCCCCGAGAGGCACCGAACGTTAGATGACAAGCATCTGACAGTTCCCCGTTAATTGACACACGCTGGAACCTACCGGACGAGTATGAAGAAAAGCACTTGAGCGCAGATCCCTGACACCAAATGAGGTCTGCAGGCGATACAGCAAGATGGTATGCTCCACGGTATCTAACGCCGCACTCAAGTCCAGCATAACCAATAGTAGCACATGCTTCCAATTCATGTTCATGAAAGTGTCATTAACAATTCGTAACAGTGCACTCTCCGTACTGTGGAATTTTCTGTATGCTGACTGTAATATTGGAACTGTAAGTTGCTGACAAGCCGCAAATTCTTTTAAGCTGAGCCCTGAGCATCCTTTCTCAGTATTGGCTTCACAAGTGCTTCTTTACATTCCTCAGGGAAGTGCGCACTAGATAGAGATGTATTGACAATCTTCGTAAACATCGGGAGAAGAACTTCTAGGGAATCACAAACCATAGTGGTCGGCATGCATGGGGTCTAATATACAGGACTTTTTTTGCCGAGTACTGGATAAAATGTGATGGTGTATGACCATCACGGTGTGTTGGTTGATCGACGTGTTAATCCAATCCGAATGATTCTAACAAATCCTGGAATTTCCTAGCATCCAAGTCATTGGCTCCACCTACATGAATATTGAAATCGCCCGTTATTAGGAGTTATTAGGATAATCCGGGAACTCAGTGAGAAATGTACTTGTTGGGATTTGATCATCCTTTGAGTACGGCGGTTTGTAAATAATAGCGATCCGCAAGTTAGGCGATCATGACAGTCCATTCAGAAAACTCGTAAGAACCCCTCTCACTTGGGCCAGCATCAACCATCTTGACATTTAACGACTCGTGATAAATAAGCCCAGTCCCTCCTCCACGGCGATCCAGTCTAGGATGGTCAAGTATTTTATAGCCATCGAGACATATCTCGGCTCTTATCGCAGAATCGTTAGCTGTAAACCAGGTTCCAGTGACGGCCACCAGACCCGCCTTAGAGTCACAAATATAATCAAGAATTTCAGCCGTTTTATTACTAACATAGCAAGCACCGAGATTACATAGTACCATTTCTTCCTTACGCCATTTAGTGCTAAAATTTCTGAGCTTTTTAGCGGTAGAATTCGGATTGCTCCAATTCGAGAGAAGATCGTCTCTGGGAGTTGATTCAGATGTTTTGCAGCTAAGGTTGACAAGTGTTCTAGGTCGGGAATCAATAGATTTCTTTTTTAATTGATTGCGGTAGTCAGTGTGATCCACGTATTGAAAATTCAGAGTTTAGGTTCTGTGAACGAGTGAATGCTATCCTAAAAATTGTTTGTTAAAGACACCAGCCCGAACACGACAAGTCTTGAGTGCAACATAATGTTTTAAATGCATAAATAGCAACAACAAGACCTTAGGCCTTTCGAGAAGAATCCCAAAACCTTGCAGCGAACAAGTTAAGGAGCGTGCGTACCTCTCGATGGTCAGGCCAATCCTTGAATATGCGTCGTCGGCATGGAACCCGCACACTAATAGGGAGGTTTCCAGAATCGAACAAGTACAAAAAATGCTGCACGCTTTGTCAAGAATAATTATAAGCGCTACACCAACACTTCTGGCCTGGTCTCATCGCTTGGCTGGGTCTCGCTTGAACATCGACGTCTTGTCGCTCAAGCTACGGCTTTCTACAAACTACGTAATGGGCTAGTTAACATCTTATTTTATCCATGTGTCCAAGGAAATAGATGGCCTACTAGAGTGAATTCAGACAAGTACAAGCAGATACATAGCAATATCCTGGCTTACTCCTATTCATTCTTTCCTCGAACTGTTAGGACTTGGAACTATCTCCTGGACTCTGTCACATCTGCTCCAAATGTAAATGCCTTCAAACCGGCCGCACTACTCTGTGTTCCATCTATCAGAGTTCCTCACCATCTGAAAAGGCTATAATTGACCGCTGACTGACCACCCTAGCAATTAGCGTAAGCTAACTTAGGGGAACTTATTTAAGTATGGGTCCGGTGAGACAGTGACCTTATTCCTGTATTTTAATAACTGGCACCTTGAAATGAAATATGGCCTGCGATTACTCAAAATGTCCATGTGAATCGTCAGATCCATCACGTAGAGTCTACAGGGTAAAACCAGGGTAACAATCCTATGTTTGGTTTGCTTACAGACGGGACGAAGAAGCCTGGACGCTGACTAAATGTTGACATGCTTCACTTCGGTTTGGAAGTAAACATAATAAATTGATTTAAAACCACTACTGCAGCTGTTAGTCGTATATGAACGTAGCAGTTCATGATATTGAAGGTCTTTGGTTGTAAAACTCTCATCAAGAGTCAATGTTAAAAAGATCAGTAGCCATAAAATTGAAAAAAAATTAGACGTAGGGAAACAAAGGCAGTCATTCTAGGCGCTTTATATACCTTACATTTTTATAGCTTAACTTAATGCAACTTAGCAGTGAAAACAATTTATTATAATAAATGAGAGTTGGGAAATGTTGAGAACGACGAGTTATCATCAGGCTGCTATTTGTCGACGTGTTACTCACAAGATTGTTAGACTCTAATCCAGTAAATGCCCCCTTGGCGATGGTTGTTATTTGGTTTTCATCTATGTACCTAACAAAAAAAATGATCTTTTACAAGCAACTTATAAACTTGTGTGTAATCTGCCAAAAACTGTTGTTCGTTAACTGTTCATATTTGGTTGGCTGTTATAAAGTTAATGTCCAGTTTTCTACCAGCACGAAAAATCGTAAGAATCTCAAACCTACTCGGTTATTAGCTCCACTGGATACGATTAATCCCCCTCGGTTATAAGGTCCTTTGGTTTCCTGTTCGTTTTAGGCTCCCAAGATTATACGCTGTTTCAGTTAAAAGCCTCCTCGGTTGTAAGTGTCATCCAAAGGTAAACTTTAAAATTAACAGAACTATTTTTAGAAATGAAGCCAGTTGTATATATTCAACTCATGTTATGTGTCGGGATTGGATGATATTGACTAGGACTAAAATTTCCCTTCGCCAGCAAAATACGCAGCCAATCATGCTAGTACCAGACGCAATGAGACATACCTTCAACACATTTTTTCTGAAAGTCTCGTCTATCATCAAAGAGCATTTCTTGCCTTTTCATAAATTTGTTTAGATTTTCAGCGACAGTCGTTGATGTATCTGCTAGAATACGAACCTAAAGTTCACTTTTGAAAACAGCTGATAAAATTGCGTGCTGCTATTAAACAAACTAATCAAAGCATCATCCATGTTCTTTTTTAGTGTTTTTATGTTTGTTTTTGTTGTTGTTTTGGGTTGTCCAAGAGATACTAGAGTAGATTAGGATTTCCTGATTTCAGTTGACTATAATTATTTGACTTTGAACTATGTTTAAAATTTAAAAAAAGTTTCTGTAATGTATGAATTTCAATATTGGTTCAATTTAATCGAACTGCTTAAAAAGTATTCAGAGTGGGACTTCACGTTTATGTAAAGTGTGACCTCAGATCGTAAAATAAATTCGCTAGATTTTTCTTATTTTCTTTTTTGACGGTGAAGTTATATTTTTTGATAGACTAACCTCGAGCTGGAAGAAACTTTATATGCTTAGTGGGAGTGGCCGATTATTTCGTCGATTTGTCTTCAAATAAGGAGTCTGTTAATCTGTTGTGTTCAAGAAGCCCAAATCCAAGTCCAGATTCGTTTTCCAACGTAGTGTACAACGAAAGCAATGGTAATGGTTATCAATTAGATATCTGCATATACAAGCGTCAAGAACCATATAGATAAATAAAAATTTAACGAAAAGTGAGTCTAAAGGCTAAATTATTCGCAGATTTGTTACATACAGTTCTTGTAATGGCGTTAGCCCTTCAAATGTACCGTTGGGGATGGCTGTTATGAGGTTTGAAGCCAGAAACCTAACAAAGAAATGCGTTTTAAAAGCAACTCGTCAACACATATACCCGTAATCACGCAACTACTGTCCGTTAGATGCTCGCAGGATAAATGGACTCGAGTCAATATTAATGAAAATTGGTTGAAATATACTTTAATAGCTAGTATTCTTAGTATAGTGCTGTTTCAATCTGAACATATACATGTAAGCAATTTAAACCTTTGAACTCCATTTATTTTCAGATATACAGTCTGTTAATCAGTTATTTTGTGCGCCCAGCCACCTAATTTTAGTTAAATAAATTCTGTTTTTAATAAAAATTAAATCTTCTATAAGTTGTAAATGGCTAAAATAAAATGTTTGTGTTGTTGTTTTTTATATTATTGTTGTTTGGTTGACTTTGAATAATGGAAGCCCCAAACCGTTGCCCAGATTAATTTGTATAGGTAATAGCATGATTTATAGTGGTATTTGGCATAAATACCACGAGTGATATTTCAAAGTTGTTCTACGTAATTTCACAAGCCGTTCAGAAATTTCTCAGGTAATGGTAAACATTTGTGATATGGCGAAGCAATGAAAACGACGATTTAATAATTAATGATTACGAGAAGGCGTTCAGAACTTAAACAAAGGATAATATAACTTTGACTTAAGAGTTGCCACAGTCTGACGTGTTACGTACAGTAAGTTTAAAGACGCTAATTCTGCAAATGCTCCCATGGCGATTGTTGTTATCCTGTTCCCATGCAGGTCCCTAAAAACGAACCAGTTGTGATTTTTAGAAGCAACTCGTAAAGATATGTATGTAATCACTGGACCACTGCTGTCCATCAAATTTTCATATTGGGGTCGGCTGTAAAACAAAGTTTTTGTCGAAATAACTACCAACTAAAAAAAAACCCGCGAGAAATAAGTCTTCCGGTGTGCTAGCCGACATTAAAAGCAAGGATTTTAGCAAAGGGGTTTGAAATGGCTTCTGAGGATTCCTTTTTCTTACTTTTTCACGAGACACGCAACGGCTCCATCGAGCCGTTTTAACCATCTCTTGATTCGCCACAGAGAGAAGTCTAGATGAATCTAAACAAAGAAAACTCTTTTGATGGAGTTATTTGTGTTTACAATATATTTATATTATAAAGTATCAACAATAATCTTTATAAATGGCTCCCTTGTTCGAATAGTGATCAAGAAAACGGTGTTTATAATCTATCACAAATGTACGACAACGACAACGATAACGACAACGATATCGACAACGATAACGACAATGACAACGGCAACGACAACGACAACGATATGGACAACGATAACGACAACAATAACGACAACGATATCGACAACGATAACGATAACGACAACGATATCGACAACGATAACGATAACGACAACGATAACGATAATGTTAACTTTAATATGCTCTCCCAAAGGCTTTTCAGGTTTATTCACAATAATACTGTTGATAACACAATCTAATCATAAATTTACAAGTTTAAAAATTTAGATAAAAGATAATTCTTTAAGTCCCTTTTAAAACTCGAAATATTTCTATTATCCGTACTACTATTTGGCAATGAGCTCCACAGTGTGACTGCGTGATAACTAACCTTAACGGTAGCTAACCATGTATGGTAAGCTTATGGTTATTGCGTGTGTTTATTGAATGAACAGCTAATCGAGTGGTGAATCTATCAGCTAAATAGCCGAGGTTAGCCCCTTTACACACTTTTAAGCTAGGACACCCACTCCATGTAACAGCAAATGGCTCACTGGCAGTCGGTTTAACTTCATATAAGAACAAGTGATATGTGGTCAAATTTTTTGGTGCCTGATACAATTCTTGCCGCAAAGTTTTGCATGCTTTGTAGCTTGGAAATGTTCTTGTTGGACGTGCTCGACCAAACGGGAGATTAAAAGTACAGCTGGCTAAAACCCAGAGCATTAATATTATTCAGTAAAGTCTTGGAGTCAAGGATGGTGTTTCACCCGGTTGATTTGACTTAAGCTCAGCTAAAACAGTGTTCATCACAGCTCAATGTCGCGTCCATATGCACCCCAAGATCTTTTGCCGAAGGAACTGGTGATAACTCTCTTCCCAGCATGGTTACGCAAAATTCTGCTGGAACCTTTGTATGGCAAATTTCAAATCTCGTTGAATTTCAGTATAGATACATAAATTGTGATAAGTGTTAGGAAATCAGATGTACTACAAACTACCCATCCAGGCTTATTTCACTCTGAAAGCTAATGGATTTTTCTACAAAAGAGGTCTACCAGTTTATCAAGCTGCTGCAGATCTTGGACTGCAATCGGTGCCTGTACTGTCAACTTTGCCAAAGGTTCGCTGAAAAAGCCCGTTAGACTAGGTTTGTTCAATGCTAGATCGGTGAACAACAAGGCTTTGTTTGTAAAAGATTGTATGGTTGATCGTAGATTTGATCTTCTGGCTCTGACTGAAACCTGGACCAAGTCAAATTCCACCAACACGATCAGTGAACTGTGTCCGCAGGGTTTTTAGTTTTTATCATGTGCCTAGGATAAACTGGAGAGGTAGCGGTGTAAGTTTGCTTCGTTTGAAGTAATAGAAGTTTTATTGCAGTCACCATAGCCATCCTTCAGGAGTATTATTCCTTACAGATTTCACCCTAAAAAGGAAAATAACCTGGCGCCCTCCTCATTGTTCTTCACCTGCTTGTTGTGCTAATGCACAGTGTGAGCAGTATAATTCTGAGCTCTCTGGCCTAGTGGAATCTTACGCCCCGTTAAAGAATCGTTTGTTGACATTACGCCCAGCGGCCCCCTGGTATACGGAAGAGATTGCTATAGAGCACTGCAACGGCAACGCAAGCTGGAGTGGCGTTGGCTGGACTATTGCAACTCCCTGTTACATGTTTATTTATATTCATATTTATGTATCATTATCCGCAACGGTTGCCCTTTACGCGATTACATGTATCATGCAGATGCCAAGTATTTAAAATAAATATATTAGAAAAGGTGCAGTTACAAGTGCAAGTGTAAACATGGAAAAAATAACTTAAAAAATTAAATAAAAATTAAATAAATGAATGACAATTTTTTTCGCTGATTTGTTTTCAGATAAGGAATCTGCTGTGTTTGAAGAAGCCCCTTTCAAAGTTCAGACTAGAAATTTGTTTTCGAATGTAACGTAGCAGTGAAAACAATGGTAATGATTATTACATCAGAACTTGAATGAAGATAAATGAAAATAAAAGGAATGGCGAGTTATCAGGCTAAATTATTCCCGGATATCTTACTTACAGTTTTTGTAACGACGTTAATCCTTCAAATGTACCGTTAGGGATGGAGGTTTGAAGACAGATACCTAACAAAAAGTAAAAATGTGTTTTACAAACAACTCTTCAACATATGAATGTTGAACAACTGCTGTCCGTTAGATGTTCTATTTGCAGAATAAAGTGACTCCGAATGCATGAAAAACTGTAGGAATATACTTAACCAGTATGTTTAGTGTAGTGTTGTTTCAATCTGAACATATGCAATAAAAGGAAATCTATGAACTTCCATTTGTTTTCAAATATGCAGTCTTGTTAAGCGGTTATTTTGTGTAACCAGCCACCTAATTGAAATTAAATAATTCTGTTTTTAATGTGAATTAAATATTTACATAGTTACAAATGGTGCACACAACATGATATTGTTGTTTTTGGTATTACTGTTGTTTAG
>JANRMR010180301.1:0-11756 GCA_025434825.1 Bergia sp. 'catenularis' | reverse complement strand
CCTCTACTTTTTAAAAATAAATAAATAAAACATAAAAACTGCCCGCTCAACCATAAAAATTTGGAAAAGAGGATGCTAACCAACTAAATTTATTTGACCTTATATAGAAATTACCAATTTGATGGCAATTAAAGGTCAAAACCAATGTTGGAAAACTGGAATATTGAGTATTAAACTTCACTTCAAAGATATTTTAATGTACATTTTTTCAGGTATGCTCGGGCTGAAGTGATTGCTGGATTTGTTAATGGGCTGTTCTTGGTGTTTATAGCTTTCTTCATCTTGTCTGAGGCAGTTGAGGTGAGTTTGAAAAAATTCTATCAGCATTAGCATTAGATCATGAAATTTTATTTCATGTCTGATCAGAATCTTTGCTCTCATACATGTAGCAATACTATTTTAATATTTCTTAGTATCTACAACATGCAAGCCATTTCCAGCTGAGCCTAAAGTATTTTCTCTTTTGGCTCATCCTTGGAGCTTGCTACAAGAACTAAATGGCATATGTTTGAGGCAGGTTGGTTTCTCAGTACAAATTTGTCATAGAATATGCCAACATATACAAAACTTAATAATGAACTTAATTATTTGCTGCATGCATGTATGGTGAAGAGATTATAATGCACCTATCAATGAAAAGTGCTTTTGTTGAAATTTCTCACCATGTGACTAATGCTAATGGTCAAGATATCGACTGACTTATTTTCTTTAAAAACCTGTGACAGAAAGTCTGTTAGAATATTTAGTCAGATATGGCTTTTAAAACCCTCACATATGCCCCCCCCCCCCTCATTGATAGATGTATAATAATATCCTGACTTCTAATTACATTTACATATCCAGAGACTTTTTGGGCAGACCGTTTTGACCAGGGGGGTGTCAATCTGAGCCACCGCACTCCTCCCCCAACACAACAACAGCTTTCCCCTTGGCTCCCCACACACATTCACATAAGCACTGGTTTGAAGACATGTTAACTTACAAAGTTCTAGTAAAGACTGTTTGTTTATAAATGCTTATGACATTAATTGTTCTTTCCATTGTTCCAACAGCGAGTATTTCACCCACCTGAGGTGAAACATGAGCGGCTGTTTTTAGTCTCTGTTCTGGGTTTTATTGTAAATTTGGTTGGCATTTTCGCATTCCAACATGGAGGCCATGGACACTCACATGGTGGTGGTGGGCATGGACACTCGCACGGTGGTGGAGGGCATGGACACTCACATTCAGACATCCACTCACAAGGTCATGGCCTTTCACATGGTCATGGACACTCGCATGGTCATGGACACTCTCATGGTCATGGACACTCGCAAATGAATGGAGGAGTACCTGAAGGTAAGCTTAATAGAAATAATAATAATAATAGTAGTAATAATAATAGTAGTAATAATAATAATAATAACAAAACAGGTACATGTAACTCTTGGTAATTCAAACTCCCAAGAACTCTAACTTCCCACTAACTTGAACTAAATTTGTCTTCCTTCAAATCATTTTCTCACTCCCAACTATAATTTACTCCTGATAACTCAAATTCCTGATACTCTGATTCATTTTTTGTTTCCTGTTAAGGATCAAGTTGTTGGGAGTGAACTGTAGTGATGATGATGAATGTGATGATCATCATAACAATGATGATAATAACTTATAATAAATAATTTTTCATACAGTACTTACCCTGACAAGCTACTGATTTTCTAACAAAAATGTGCAAGTGTTACATTTTATTTTTTCCTGCCTGATCAGCATGTTAGTGCACAATATGCTGTTTCCTGTGTTCTCCTGTGTGACGTCAGGCATGTCAAAATTAGTCAAGAACAAAAATATTTAATGTTACAGAAATATACACCAGTTCCTGTCACTCTGCCATTATAATAATACTTCATGTATACATGTACAACTTACTACTACTACAAGTACAAAATATCATAACTTTTTTGATGTAAAAATCAGAATAGACATATGGCACTGAGATGACAAAGGGTTTAATTATTTTTTCATACAATATTACATCATATATTAGGTACAGTAGTCACAGGTCAGAATCTTATCTTGTAGGTATAGGACGAGGCCACATGCAGGACAAACTGGTTACATCTTCCAATCAAATAATGCAAGGTAATTAACATTAGTACTTACACTACATTGGAACCCTGTTAATATGGTCACCAACAGGCCATAAAAGTTTGGCCATAATAACTCTTTCAGCCCCAGCCAGTTTATCAACATCTATTTTCTCCTTACATTATCAAGACAAAATAAGTTGTTTGGTGGTGAGAATAAAGGAATTGATGACACACAGTAAGCTATCTAGTATGAAAAGTCAAATTCTCCCAAACTGTTTAAAAGGAACATATGGACACAGTTTAGGAGAATTTAGCAACATGTAAAATGTCGTGTTTGGAGCTGAAAGGGTTAACAGGGTGGCTGCATTAACAGGATAGGGTCAAATTTCATAGCTGGTCTGTTTCAAGTGTATTATCTGAATTTGTAAAGGAAATGGCTGCTTTAAAAGACAACGACATGAAATGTTACACACTTCCAATTAAAAAAGAGTATCCTACGTTATTGTTTGTCAAGATTTATTTTCGTTTGACTCTTTGGCTTGTCTGATCTTTATACAGAATGCAGACTTTGGTTTGAGTGGCTGTTTTAATGAGGTGAATTACAAAGGAATCTAAATGTTGGGATTTCAGAATGTGGTGGTTGGCCGTATTAACGAGATGGCTGTATTGGCAGGATTCCACTGCACATTCATTTGTTTTATGGTTTCATGAATAACATTTAGAGGCCATTTATACAGTTTTTTATCTACATTTTCTTGACCATACATATTTTGGGGGTGGAGAGAAATAATTTTTTTTACTAACAGTAAAATATGGAAGCATGTAACAGCAGGAATGTGTAACTGCATGAGATTAGCATGGCTGTCTTGTGAAAAAGATTGATGCATATAATTGTGAACAATCCCTTGCAGTAGAGGGTGTGCATGTATGCAAACTGGATCTGGTCATTTTACTGTAATTTCATGTTAATTATTTGAGAGTAAAATGAAATGAAAATTAAACTTGTATTATGCTATTGGTGCTGAACATTCTGCACATTTCTTATGAGACAAGTTTACTTAAGAGGATTCTGAATAAATAAATGATCAGTAACTAAAGAACTAATCTAAAAAGTAAGTTTTTGATCAGTTCATTTATTTTCTACTTACCGGTATATCCAAACTACCAAGAGATGATAAAATGTTAATAGCATGTCTTGAATTGATCATATAATTATACATTGTTATTTGTACAGTCATAAATTAAATCTGTTTTTGCTGGAATAGTTAATAAAATCTAAAAAAATTTCCAGGTGTCTTCTTGCATGTCCTGGCGGACACACTGGGTAGTGTGGGCGTAATTATATCTGCAGGACTGATCCACCAGTATGGTAAGTGTGCTGGGTATTAGTGTAGGTGTAGGTATCTCTACAGGACTTGTCCACCAGTGTGTTAAATAAATATAATAATAAAATTGGTTTCACTCTTTTTGTTCACATTTATTTTGAATGATTTGATTTGCATTTTATTTTGGTATCCTTAAACTGCACGAACACTTCCTGGTCCTGCCTCACATTAGATAAGTCAAGTCTTTTAAAACTTAAACTTGCCCTCTCTTAATTACCATCTGAAAATCCAGGTTTGAACCCTTCCCCCATGCATTCCGAATTGCCTACCGAGAACCACCCCACCCCATCCCCATGGTCTTGGAATTCCATGCTCAGAACCCTTCTCCCCTTGTCCTTCGGAATTCCTAAATGCCGTCTGTGGTTGAGGTGTGGCTTTTTTCTGGAACTACCCATTATTATGTCAGGAGCATCAAAAAATTGAACTACCGCAAACCCTAAACCTTAAAAATTTAAAAAATTAGCTATATCTGGTATGCTTGAAATATATAATATACGGTATATTAGTTTGATTTTTTTTTTTAGAAATATTGGAATGTATGATTTTTGATGGGGCAGCTTCAGTTGCCTATTTTCTACTAGTGTAGGTTTTAAAACGTTTTCCTTAGAATATTTTCAAAAACTAAAAAAATGACTTTTATTTTGAAAGGAAACAAAGCTACCTAGAAATACCAAACTGCAAGAAACAATATTCTAATTTAAACATACTTTCCAGTAAATCAGTGCTTGATAATAACACTGGCCTAATGACTCCAGTGCACTTTTTTACCTCTTTGGACCAGTACGGGCCAGAAACGTACATGTATGAAAATTGCAGAAGGGGAAAGATCTTGAAAGATGATAAAGACACAAGACCCACTGTTAGTATAACATTGGGCCAGTGCATTTTCATGCCAGGCTATAAGTTTTTTTATTTTATAATTAAGATCTGATGGGCCAGTGACCTAAAGTTCTTAAATGTCAAGCCCTGTTAGATGTTGGAACTAATACCATTTAACTGTTGGGTAAGGAGCCCTTTTCCCATTAAAATCTCCCCTGGGACATACATGTAGACCTGTATATTCTCCATTTTCAAGCCCAGCACCAATTCTTTTTTTTTGTGGAAACAGACTGATCAATACAATAGTGTAAATGACATACTGTCTTGTATTTGCAGGTTGGATGATGGCCGACCCAATTTGCTCAATGTTCATCTCTATTCTTATTTTTCTCAGGTAACTTTAAAGCTCTTCTTTAAATCTTTAAGCACTATTGTGTGAGCCATTTAAAAAAAAAAAAGATTTAAAATACTGTGATTTTTGTTCATAAAAGGACTTCAAAGTTGGCCTGAATTTTGATATCAATAAAGGTTTCTGGGCAACTATACTCTACCCCCCTCCCCCTCCTTTGTCAAGGTTGGGGTTAGGCTTAGATTTAGGGATCTGAAGGGGTTGGTGGTTTGTTGCCCAGAAACTTCCATTGATCTAAGACCTGTTACATGACAAAAATTTCAAATTATGAAATCAGAGCAAGTTGAGAGACAGTGTGTTTATCAGACGATCAAGTCAAACCGACGCAGATATATATCAATACATATCATCAATACAAAGTCGTTCATTCCTCTTTGCTGGAATATCTGTAAGAATATATAACGATTGTTGCCTCAAAATTAGACTAATTTATATGTTATTGTAAAGTGTCTACATGTACATATATGTGCACTGTATAAACTGCACAAGTACGTCAATACACCCAACTTTCTCTTTTAATTAAATTTTGCTGTTCTAGATTAAAAACCAACCAAAATTGATGCAAATTACTTTTTACCTGTAATTCAAGCTGCACTGTTAGTACTGTAAATATACATAGAAATCTTAAGTGCTGTTGTTTTCTTTTTTAGTGTAATTCCACTTCTTCGGGACTCGTTAGGAATTTTAATGCAGAGAACACCAACTGCTCTAGAACCTACTCTGCATATAGCATACCAAAGGGTAGGTTGTTTGTCCAGAGAGACCAGTTTACTTGACAATTGTGCAGTCATTTCCTTACTAATGTTCTTCTGTTGCTTGGTCTTCCTGTTGACCACCAGTATCTTTTAGGTTTATTTAAATTATTTGGTAATCTTTGCAGGTGAATCAAATTGATGATGTATACAGCATTCAGGATCCCCACTTCTGGACTCTTTGCAGGTGAGTTCAATTGGCAGTTTGTTGACATACGGTAAGACATAGGTTGCATTTGGTACCAAAATTTACATGTAGATGTGTAAATAGAAAATAACAAAAATGCATGTTTTCCACCACCTGGTGCAGGTTCTAATTAGCTTGTACATGTAACTATGCCATTATTATCTTTGATAACTGACAGCCGGCGTCAACTTAACAATTGCTGAATATAATTGTGCGCATTTTATAAAGTTATTGCAATCACCGCTCACAGAACCATTTTTGCAAGCATGTGTTGACAAGTCTTTTTGCTAAATGGATAAATTTGCAGTATGTATGACCTATTCCTTACAACTTACACAGGATTACTGCAAAAGTTAGCATGAATCAATACTTAATGGGAAGTTCTTGACAAAGTACAGTAATTACATGCTATTTTCTCGACCAATTCCTTCTCTTTGAAATAAAAGTTAAGGTTTTTAATAGCACCATGGATTTTGTAGCGATTCTGTTATACTTATTTCTTGATATAAGTCAATATCTATTGGTAGTGGACATTTCTAAAACTTGATGTAAAAATCAGACATCCGATTTCTTTAAAAAGAATCGACTAAACAGATATACACTCACTAAAGTTTCTTGAAAATACAATGTATGTTTTGTGTACCATTCTTGTTCGGACTGAAAAAGGTTTGTTGCAAAACTGTGACTTGCTGTAGTAACAAATATAACATTTTTATTTTATTCAGGGAAAGCTTTGACATTTGCCATTTAAATTTGTAATATGCCAGTCTTGGTTGCGTCACATGTGTTATTCAACTTGCTTTGTTTGTTTACTCAGTGAAAACTATGTTGGCACGTTACGACTCTTGGTTGCTCCGAATGCAGACACACACAAGATATTAAGTGAAACACATCACATCTTTAATGAGGTAAGCCAGACACTGAACATGGCTAGTTTGTTACTTCGATTTCAGGTGTTCGATTGAATGAAAGAGTGAATGAATGAACGAACAAAAGAAGGAACGAGCGAATGAATGAACGAACAGACAACGAGCGAAAGAAAGGAAGAAAGAAAGAAAGAACAAACGAAAGAAAAAAAGAACGAACGAACGATGAAACGAACGAAAGAAAGAAAAACAAACTAGCAAAATATAACGCACAAACGAAAAAGAACGGGCGAAAAAATGAATGAAGAACGATCATACGAAAGAACGAACGAAATTCACTCCAAACCCTCTAAGACAAAACGGAGAAATTCTCCAAATATATCATCACATTTAGGTTCCGAGATGAATGGGGTACGAGTGACGCGAATTTGACAACTCTTCATTTGACAGGGCAAATTGAGTTTAGAAAGTCCATCTACAGAACCTATGTAATTATTTGTAAATTACAGTCAGCGGAAGTGACGTAAGAACCGTTATCAAAAGAATTTCGTTGTAGATTTCGACATTACAGACAGCAAATTAAAGCTTCAACCGTCTGCTACCACGGTACCACCTCTCAGTAAGGAATATAAAAATGCCCTAACTTCCACCTAAATGGTCTTTTGGACCCCTTATTTCAATATTTGGAAAAAACGTTATAACTACTTTGCCATTCATGGATTTTTTAATCTGAGCGTCCGAAGGGGAATGAATAATTCTTGAACAAGAAAGACCAGCCGACTTGCCGCAGTCTTCAAAATGATCCGACAAGTTTTGAAGTCTTGTAGCCCAAAACTTGGCCACTGTTGTGATACCAGGTTTAGTGTTGGCATGGCAACATGTAGCACGTGTGTTGTAGGTGCGCAAGGCACACTGGGAGAAGATTAAAACATGGCGAGTGGAGAAAGCTTGATATCTTAAAAACTACAGCAAAGTTTTTCTGATTACTGTTGTCACGTTATTTCCATCGATGTAAAGTGGGTGTGCATTCATTGTGGTCATTTTCCTCTTTACAGGTCGGCGTCAGACAACTCTATGTCCAGATAGAACATTCTTATTAAGAGAATAAATGTTTTATTTTAAATGGACTCCTTTGTGGTCCCATGGGCCCGTTCTTGTACTTATTGTCTCGAGAAAACGTTGCTCACGCGATCCGATGGAAGTAACTGAACTCAAACCTCGGCAATATTTAAAAGTTATCTCCTTCAGTGTCCGTAATAAGTGCCAGATTTTCACTGATCCACTAAATAAATACTGATTAATATACAGTCATTTGAAAGTTGGTGGATAGGACAGTACTCGGATCACAAAGCTTGACGGGAGCTCTCAATATTGATGTATTATATTGAAATAACTGAAATGGTTTTCGTTTGTGTTCTGTACAGTTCGGGGTTGAAACGCAGCTTAAACTTTGTGACCCCCAGAATTCCCTTCATGCTTTGTATTGTCGTGTGAAGATGCCAGTATTTGCTAAATGTAGTGATTCTGAAATAAAAAGGACTGTTGTTTCATGGTTGTGTTTATCAGGTTTTTCTTTTCTATTTAAGTCAGGCCTGTTTCAAACGTCGTGCCACAGTCGAACTTAATCGAAGTCGTTCAACTTGGCTGTAAATGTTTGTCTAAAACAAATTGTAGAAGTCTAATGAAGTTAATTTATCGGAATTGATTTAACAATTGTACGAAATATTCTATTCAAACTTAAATATTTCGTTTTAAACGTGGGTTTGCAACCAAGTTTTACTGGTTCAATTAAGTTCGACTGAATTAAATTCGATTGTAGCACGACGTTTGAAATAGGCCTCAATCTTCCATTTTTTTTAATTCTCTTATTTACGTGCTTTGAAAGAACACCGTCTTAATTCAACAAAGCTACTGATCAGTCGACAAAATCAAGGTTTGGTTAATCGCTTTATAAAACGGAACAACTAATGAACTATACAAACTCTCACTCATTTCTTTTTTTTTGAAATTTCAAAATAGAATTTTGGTACTCAAAGTTGTTAAAAAAAGTCTCCAGAAGATAATCAGAACAACTTAAAAATCCACACAGCTCAGGTTCACAGCTGTGGTTTAGTTCCGCGAAAATGCAAGTTGTTAACTTTTTCCCGCCACAAGAACATGTTTATTTCCCTTGTCACATGGCCCTTAAAAGTCTTGGAAGATCACACGAAAGTCCTTAAAAATCTTTAATTTTTAAATGAAGCGAGTTTTGCGAAGCCAGGTATATATTATTTTAGAACTTCTGCCATGCACCATTTACAAGGTTCTCGCAGATTCTTAAAAGTCTTATTTTGGTTTATGCATTTCAGTGCCTTGCAGAGTTCTTAAATTTTTCAAGATTCAAATTAAGACTTTTGATTTCAACACTGGTGTACGATACTAGGTACTTGCAAAGCGTTGTTCAGTAACTGCAAGTTTGTTTTTGCAGTGTCTTATTTCTCTGATTATCCTCCCTTTTCGGAGTGCTCACTACAAATGTCTTTTGTCTGAGTCGCCACATTTGAACTGATTGGTTTGATTTATGCCCAGTTCATCACGTGGCCAAACGGTCAATTTGATAATGACGTTAAATTTTTAATGAAACGTCATCAACCTGACGGCGTTTGGGCGCGTGATGAACTGAGAGGAATCGCTTGTAAGGAACATTTTAAAAAGGGAGGATTAACAGCAAAGTTTAAGAAATTTATTATTTCAATAATAACATCTCGTGGGCAATAAAGCACTTCATAATACACCCCAGTGGCAAAGAACAAAAACTTTTTGAGTCGAGGCCAGAAAGGCCAAAATACAGCAAATGTATGAAAACTTGGAAATTGGCCTAGACTTGAAGTTATTGTTTATGGCCACTGGGGCATGTTATGAAAGTTATCTATGAACCACAACTGTGCTCTAAGAATAATGCATGCTCCCTGTGATACTTTGTTGTTGTTTTTTCTCTTGCTTTTTCAATTGTTTTTTTAACCGTGATAAAACTGTGATATGGTATCTTTGATATTGAAGTAGTGGTCATTAGTTTCATTGATGGTTATTGGCAGGAAGTACTCAGAGTAGTATCTGGTAAGAATGGAAAAATATATGTATATACATATACAGAAAAAAAATAAATGTAATATAAATAAATTCTATTTGAACTTAGAAAGCTTTGCTATCCGGTCTCTTTTTAGACCTACCACGAATTAAACAAATAATATAATTGGAAAATAAGGCTAAATTTTATGAAAAAAATCTCGGTTTCTCATCAGCGCCCACATTTCAAATTAGCGGCCGCATTTACTCTTTTTTCTATTTTTGATATGCAGAAAATGAGAGAAAATTGTGTTTTCTAGTGATTACCGTAAGTAAGAAGTTGCAATTGTCTTTAAAAAGTTGCAGATGAAGAGATGTTTAAAATAACACGTAAAAACCGATAATCGGGAGGCTGTCCCTCGACTTCCCCAACCTCACCAAAAAAAAAATCCGCATGCCACATTTACCTTTCTTATGAGAAACCTGGAATTTATTTTTTTTGGCCAAAGGAGTTTTCCTTATCACAAAAATGTTTTATGTTTCAAACTAATTTATTTGAATCCAAATTTGTTTGAAATATAAGCAGTAGTGCCTGGATGTTCAAAAGGTGGTTCACTTTAACCCTTAGTTAGGCCAAAATACTTTCCTTACAAACCCAATTGCTAAGCCAAAAATGGCAGCTCAAATCAGTCTATAAGGTAGTAAACACAAACATGGATTTAATATTTAACCCTGGGTTAGCGCTAATCCGCTTTCGATCAACTGGGCCCAGGACCCATTTGTACCAGACCACACTAAACAGTTTGAAAAGCGACTGCCTCTATTGCTTATAAGCAAATGGCCCTCTGCCCCTAATCCAAGATGTCAATCAAGCTCAGATGACACTCCAACACCTCCAGCCACTTTCAAGGAAATAATCACATAGCCATAGGTTTGCGAGTGATTTTCTTTTTAAAATGTGATATTTCCTAAGTGTTTTTAAAAATTAAGTTTGTTATAGTTGTAACCTAAACTTAATTGTTTTATTTGTGGCGCTTATTACTTTTGTGGCTCCTACAACAACTATTAAATCATAATGCAAGTGGACATCGAGGCTCATCTGATCCCCCCCCCGTCCCTCTTCCAAGATTTTTGAAATGGTAACACATAAAAGCTGGCCATTTGTCACGTAAGCAACTTTGGCAAAATTGTAATTAAGAACTGATGTTAAGGCAACAGTATTTGACCAACGTGCCCGCCATTTTTTTTTTTTTTTTTTTTAAATTTTCATTTAGAAAACATTTCATGGCTAAAATAGCACCGCTCAAGTTGAATGGTAAGAAGCAAATAAAATCAATATTCTTAGCAACGTGCAAAACCCCCCTTCCGAAAATTGCACAAGTGGCCTGGCGGGCTGCAAATGGACAATTACAAATAAATTTCCATTTGGACACCGATTCAGGAATAAATTTGTCTTCCATGTTAGCACCACAGGCAGTGTGTAGCTCCCAAATTGATTGTCCTTGCGCATGCGTCTCTAGAGTAACCAAACCTTGTCTCCAGTGGGACACAATGCAATGCAGACAAGCATCCATATTTGTCTGTTTTTGGCTTGCGGGTCTGTACTCTCGTCGCCTCGATTCACACAAGAAAATTCGAGTAACAAGCGAAGACGCATAAATTAGGCGACGCATAAATTAGTCGAACGAAAGAAACAAAAATATTTTCATTTTTTTTTTTTTGAGTTTATGTAACCTCGATTTACACTTGTTTACGCTTCGTACACGTGTGATAAATAATCTTTTATAATTTAGCTTTGTTTTTGCGCATTCTGGCCGAGTTGGGCAAGGCCGGGAACACAAACTAAATAGACAAAAAAAGGCTTCCGCAGACGAGGAGATATAAACCCTTAATCACTGAAACTAGAGATAGCGGCACCAAAACGGAAAACGCTATGACAAAGTAAAGAAAAACACAAATGGGGACGAATATACTTGACAAGAAATTATGTTAATAGATACAAAAGACAAAAAAAGACAAAAAAAACGGAGGGACTACGAGAAAAACCAAAACTCCCGTTCAGTTCAGATACGTTGTCGGGTACACACGTATATACATTTGAGATAAACTGAGCATGCAGGTTATCAGTTTCTACTTTAGTTAAATAGCTCCTGTTGTGGTGTGGTCCGTCACCCACATACAGCTTATTTCCAACTGGCTGTAGGCTGTGCTCCGAGGTCAGGCA
>JANRMR010180290.1:0-11757 GCA_025434825.1 Bergia sp. 'catenularis' | reverse complement strand
AGACATGTGATGTGTACCCCAAGCCCTTTTAGTACTGGAGTCCCCCCCCCCCCCTCAGGACTTTGAGAGGTATATGTAATAATGGAATTACCACATCAATCATTCAGCCCTAAGATGTGCAATGAGCACCCCCATCCCTGTTAGTATGGAGTGCCCCCAGGACTTAGAGAGGTATACGTAGCAATGGAAGTACCACATCAATCATTCAGCCCTAAGAGGTGTGATAAGTGCCCCTGTCCCTGTTAGTATGGAGTCCCCCACAGGACTTAAGAGAGGTATATATAACAATGGAAGTACCACATCAATCATTCAGCTCACCATTTCTATTGCTGGAAAAGCATACTGAGAAGCAAAATATCCAAACACAAATGTCCCAATTATTGATAATAAGAAGTTGACAATGGTCGCGAGCTCCTTGCTGGTAGAACGAACTAAAGCATGAAAAATGTATGCATTAATAGTCTCTTAATGAAAGGAAAGGGGGACTCATAATTTGAATGACATAAAATGAGAAGCAAAAACATAATTTCTTCAAGTTTTTATTCATGTACCTTCTGCTCCCATCTGATGACTTGCTTCATACTTCCACTGGAAAAAAAATTGTGTTCACTGCAGTATAACAAGACATTTTCAAACTCCAGCAGCTTGTATGGGACTCAAAAGACTAGCTAATACATTATGTTCTCTCATTATAGTAATCACTGGCAGAAAAAGACATCTGTTGTCACTCCTTCTAAAAAAATCACTCTTGAAAGAAAAAATTATGAATAAATATAAATTATATATAAATGGTATATGAATGATTTCCTTCTTTGTTTGATTTCTTTCCCAAATGACAAGCACTTCTCACTAAGACTGACCAAAATACATGCATCATGTACATGTACCACCAATGGGAGTTTGACATATTTTTGATTTTGGTTAAAGCACACCAAGACCTACCCCCTAAGGGTTTAAATACATGTATATAGGTCAATAGTTCTATTTGTTTGTCATGCTTGTAGTTTTCTATTTGTGTCCTGCTGTTTATTTCAATGTTCCAGCCATTCCTTGCTTGTAATGGTTTGCTGTATGTTTATTCCACTGCTTAAAACCTATCATGGGCTGTATAAAAATCGACTTAATGTTCATTCTACATGAAATTGTTAACGACCTCCACAAAAAAATTAATTCAAGAAACCATGACATATTAGACTGCATCTAAACTTGGTGCCCAGGAACGGTTCTCAAACATGTTCTGGATGTCAAACTTGCATCCATTCTATGTGCAATTTTCTTGAAGCAAGTGCATTTCCCAGGTCCTGCCTCTTGAGGCAGAAATCAAGGCTGAGCAGCAATCCAAAAAAATTGCATGGGAATAGAAAATAAAATAAGGACATTTGGACAGGTTTCTGTGCTTAAGAACTATTCCCAACACAAATCTGGATGTGTTCTAAAAACTTATGCTGATAGCCCTTTTCCAAATTGCATTTCAATTCCTGAGAACAAAAACTTGAAGTTGAGGCTTTATGCTAAGTTTTCATTTTCTCACACCAAGCCTCAACTTCAAGTTAATGTTCATAGGAGCTGGAACATATATGGGCTTTTATTACTGACTTTAAAGCCAAAATAAAACTGAAAAATAAAATCTTCTGACATTTTAAGCAAACTATCCAAATCCTCTCCTACCTTAGAATCGACGTTTTTCACCATTTTGTTATAAGCTTTTTTATCCTGCTCATCTTTTAGTTTTTTTAGTCGAGAAATTAACTCTGGACTCTGTAGAAAAAAATTACACGTTAAAATTAGTAAGCACTAAGAAAAGCTCTTCAGAATTTGACAATTAAATCAAAAGCCTCTAAATTATTTGACCACAATAAAACAACTTTAAATTAACCCTCTAAGCCCCAACACAACATTTGACATGTTGCTAAATTCTCCTAAACTGTTTCCACATGTTTCTTTTAAACAGTTTGGGAGAACTTCACTTTTCATACTAGATAGCTTATTGTGTGTGGTCAATTCCTTTATTCTCACCACCAAATAACTTACTTTGTCTTGATAATGTAAGGAGAAAATACATGTTGATAAACTGGCTGAAGCAATACCAGTTATATAAAAAAATTGTGGTAGAGAAAGCACAAAAACACTCTGTGCTTAATTTAGAAGAAGCTTCTACTGCATACCCCAAACCCCTGGCTGAACCTGTACATTTTAAGTCCAGGCAGAATTCATAGCACTTTAGTATGTTTTTATGGTATCATTTCTAGCAGTTTTAATTAGTATTTTAGGTATTGATAATTTTGATACCATATAACATTATTAAAATGAAGAAAGAAGTCTAGCATAGATCATATAAAAATATTCTGACACTCATTTTTCTAAACAAAAACTCCACTGACTTGGTATTTTTTTTGGGAATTGATATGCCAAAAACTCAAGGTACAGGGCTTGACATTAAGAATTTTAGGCCACTGGTCTGACAAGCATGTAAAATTAAAAACTTGCTGGATCAGAATGAAAGTTGCTTGGCCCATTATGAAAATTTGAGTTGTACCTTTGACACAAGCTTTTATTAGCTTTCTCCTTCAGTAATTTCATCTGAGTTGCTTTTCAAAAGTTGCTGGCCTGTACTGGCCCAACAGGGGTGAAAGGTTGGTCAATATTAATGTCGAGCCCGAATGTATATATTTTTTCATATTTTAGGGCCCTCCCCCCCTCCCCTTCATCACTTTTTTTCTGGGAGTTCCTCCTGGGATTTCCAGAGCACACTCCTACAGAAAAATGAAGTGAGCCAAAAACTAACCCTTTCAATTTCTTTAACAGGCTCTGCATATACTTCGCTTCCTTCCATCAACTCATGTAAATAGATAGGTACTGTGAAATTGTAAAAAATAACAACCTTGATTAGAGTTTTAATAGAATGTTTATTACAATTTTTATTTCTACCATAATTGTTTTCTCAAGAATTTGGATAGTATCTCTAATACACATCTATTTGCTTTGTGCACTAGTTACAACAATCATCAGGACTCAATGAAAACTACATGGTAGTATAAATCAATCAGAGGTTTAACAAAAAACACCCCAAACTGCCTTGTTATGAAGTGTACCATTTGCTAGTGTAGAGGTCTAACAAACAGATGGAGTACTTTTCAACTTTGCAGGGTTCACATGCATATTTTTCATTTGAATTCCATGACTTTTCTATGAGTTTCCATGAACTTATTTTACAAAAATCTGTGAAATAAAATTATGAAAATATCCAGTAACTTGGTGGATCAGAAATCTGTTTGCCCTGATTTGAAGATATAATTTACTTCGCTCATACACAGATGGACAACCTTTATAGCCACAGGGGGCCTAAGTTCCAGATCATACCACAGAGGGTTACGGGCTTTGTTGACAGCATCAAACCTGAATGTTGAATGTAATTTTTTGTTGTTGAATGTGATTTTTTACCATTACAGTACTGTCAAATGTGGTTTATGTTGAAGGCAGACCTTCCAACTCTCACATATTTTGCGTGAGACACACGCATTTGAAGTTGGTCTCACACTCTCACACATCATTACATTATTCTCACACATTTTCCAATCAACATTTTTAGAACAGTGTTTTAACTAAAACTTAAGGTTCACGCTGATTCAAGTTAGAGCCACAATTAATATTTCCTTGCATGAGTTGCACACAAAGTCAAAGTCAATAAAATGTTTCTTTTGCTGTAAATTTAAAATATTGCATATTACTCGCCCATCTAGTCGACCTACCACCTCAGTCGAGGCGGCTTTCGTCCTGGAAACTTCATTTCAAGTTGATTTGTGCTGCCTTCCACTATCCACTATCCCCCCCCCCCCCAAAAAAAAATAAGACATCTAATAACATTCTCACACATTTGCATTCAGCAATGTTGGAAGGTCTGTGAAGATGATTTATGTTTTTGAATGTGAATTATATTGTTGAATGAGATTTTTGATGTATATTGTGAATTTTGCAATTGAATTTGGTTTTTTGGTTTTGAACGTGATTTTACTTTATGGTCTTGATTTTTACATAATTTTGCCAACCTTAGAGTTAGACCACTGCGTATTTAAAATAAAATTTAAATTGCAACAGCAGCAGCTTTAGGCAAATATTATTACATTAACAAAATCGTATATTTTTTTAAATAATGATTTAACTTGTTGTTATAATAACACATATTTATCATGACTGTATTTGTCAATGATACCTTGTCCTGGCAATTTGGATTGTCGCAGAAACTCCCATAGTTCACGGAGCAACGAAAAAGCAATGAGTTCCTTTTTATCCTTAATTTCTTCTTGTATACCATTCCGCATCCTTTCTTTATGCGACAGAAGCTTTTTCCGTAGGGTGCTGGGGACATTTTCTTGGTCTAAAGTCTCTTCTATCGTGTTTCTTATTCGAGTGGTAACAACAATTTCCACCGCCATATTGGAATTTATACTTCATAGCCACTTCATAGTAGCAGCCATATAAGGAGTAGCGTAGCTCCGCTGACCATTGCTTTTGCGAGCACGTGAGCGCCGGCGCGAGTGCAAAAAGTGACATCTGTTTCAATGATTTTGTGTTCGTATATTCTCGCTCTTCTTGAGTTCTAAGAATATTTCACATTATTAAAAGGATGAACAACGCAGTACAACTGTGGGATCGACAGCTGTCAATTATTACCACCCCAGTGCCACGTGTGAAATCACCAAATGAAGTGATCGTGAAGGTCGTCTTCTCCGGCGTTTGTAGCACTGACATCGGCATACTAAGTGGAGAATTTCCAGCCGCGAAATCCGTGATTCTTGGCCACGAGTTTGCAGGAGTTGTTAGTGAAATTGGGAGCGAAGTCAAGCACATTTCTGTCGGAGCCCGGTAAAGAACATTTTTGTTGTGCGATTTCTCTTTATTGGTTTCAGCGCAGCTACAACGATAAATCAAAAACTTGCGCGCATGCCTTAAGAATAAGTTGGCGTTACTCAATTCATTTGAGATCAGTTTTTATCAGTAGCAAAATTTTAAAAATACCTGCCTATTTAATATTATTCATGTAATATCTAGATTAAGAATTGCTCAATCGTGCATTGGCTGTTTATGTGAGAAGATATCAGTATACAAAGTTTAAAACTAAATCCGGTGCCAACAGAAAAAATTGGATGCGTTGCATAGATCAGTCTCGGACAATTCGCACACAAAATTAATTATTCATAAGCCGGTGATAAGGTAAACTAAAATGCACCTGTCTGCAAGATATATAAATACCCTATGGTTTTATTTTAAGGGTGTTAAAATGACAAATATTTGTCAGGCTCATCCTTAATACATGTAAAAAATGATCATGTATTTTGCAACAGCTTCTTATTTTTGAATAGAAGTCAGGTAATTTTTGTTCGAAGGCTTTTTCTGTTTTAGATTTGACAAATTTTATTTATTAACATCATCAGTTGTAGACAAATCAGGCCAAATGAAAAAAATGATATGGCTGACAGCTGTACCTACAAAGTTCTTGTTTTCTATATTTTGAAGCAGAAATCTCCCTTTGGCTAGGAAGAATGCTGAAGGAATTATTTTAGACCATAATAAATCTTTTTGACACCCTAATTTCTAGAGCTGATCCTTAAGATACATATATCTAACATTGATACTAGTTCCAGACTAGTTTCCCACTGTCAGGGATTGGTGGTGATTGTGAGGGGGGGGGGGGATTCCCATATAAAAAGGGCAGGAATGCTCATTGGAAAATTTCAATTGAACCCCTAAAAGATACCAATCTATGTCTGGCTTGAGCTTCATTTTAACCCTAAAAGGTACCAATCAGAAACATGGAGACAAAACAATTAGTTTCAGTGGTTTTAATAGCATTAAAGAAACAATCAGTGAACATTTATTTTGGAAAGTGTTTTCAAAAATTGTCGCTTATTTATTCAATTATTATTGTCACTTACTCGGATGTTTATCAGTTATGTGAAACACCATTTAATTGACCATATACGTAGCACCCCTAAAAGTACCGTGCTGTATGTAAATGCAAGTATTTTGCTTTGAACACCCAAAGCAGAACCAAAGCCTGGGATTTATATCTCTAAGAGGTACGTTGAGCATCCACACCCCTTTCAGTATGGGAGATCCCCCTAGGGGGAGTTTAAAACTTCTAGAGTGTTTAAGTCAAGAACTAGATTTCTTTCATCCAGAATTTACTGGAACTAGATGTTAATCATCATATGATTGCCAAATTTAGTACTTGCTAAAAACTAGAAGCTTTAACTAAAGGTATTTAGCAGAAGGTAGTGTTTCAAATTTTCTTGTAATTATTCAGTGTAAAGGTTTCATTTTGATTTTTACCAGTAAGGTAAATACCCTACAAGAACTTCTAAGGAGTTCCCTTGCAAGTAGTTTATTTCTAGCATTTGTGTAAGTTAGAATGGGCAGGTTTTATTGTTATATATACATATAGGTCACACAATCACTCATGACCCTGTGTATGTAGTGGCATATAGGGTATTATGCTAAGGCCTTCCATTTCTGCCATTTGGTTGCCACTCTTCCAACTGTCACAGTTTAGACTGATTCCTGTAGTGCACAATTATTATGCCGAATCATTGTTTTGATGTTTGGCCTAAAATTGACTTTCATTATTGTTTTCAAAATCCTCAGGGTTGTTGTTAACCCAAACAGTTGTTGTCAAATGTGTAGCTATTGCCAAAGGGGAAAACCACATTTCTGTAACACTGGAGGTGTTCGTTCTACCATTGGCATCTGGCGTAATGGTGGATGGTCACAGTATTGTAGAGTCCCTGCAAGCTGTATACACATTTTGCCACCACAGATTTCTTTGCGACAAGCAGCATTGTGTGAGCCAATTTCATGTGCAGTCCATGGATTTGATCAGTTGACTCCCTTACCAACTGATGCAAATATACTAATATGTGGGGCTGGCTTTTGGGGACTTATTTGGTCATGTATACTGCATCACCATGGTTACAGAAAAGTCAAGGTCAGTGAGGTTTCTGAAAGGAGGCGAAACTTTGTAATTTCTTTGGACCTGGGGTATAAAACCTTTCATCCAGAAGCATTGGAGTCAGAGGCAAGGAACGCTGCTCTGGAACAAAACAGTGACTGGGGATTTGATGCCGTGGTTGACTGTTCAGGCGACCCAAAATCTATCGAGGAAGCAGTTAAATGGCTTCGATGTGGAGGGAAAATGCTCTTCTCAGGCTGTTATCCCCAAGAATCAAGCATCAAGATTAATGCACATGATGTTTATTTCAAAGAATTGAAGTTAATTGGTTCATTTATAAATCCACACACATTTCCTAAAGCAATCCAACTTGTAAAAGACATGGCACAGCGATATCTTGACTATGACAAGTTAGGAATTGCTGTTTTTCAACTGGTAAAATATCCAGCAGCAATTGCAGCTCTCTCCAAACTTGAAATTACTAAAGCCATGTTTGAGACTTGAAACTGAGTTTGTTTTAGATATTTGAGATATTTGTTGTTGCTTGACCAACAATAAGGTGACTGCATTGTCTATTTAGTCATTTGTGATACTTCAATGAAAGTTGGACAAAATATAAAATTTATTCTAAGGTTACACAAAGTTTCTTGAGCTACCAAAAAAAATTCCCAGGCAATGTACCCCCCTGGCACTTAATTAAATTTGAGCTGGGACATAAGCACTTGTTAGAAGTCACATGAGGGAGGCTATTTTAACCCTTTCAACCCCAATCTAGACTTAAGATCTGTTGCTAAATTCTCCTAAATGTTATCCACGATTTCCTTTTGAACATTTTAAAAGAATTTTGCTTTTCAAATTGGATAGCTTGCAGAGTGTGACCAAGTCCTTTATTCTCACAACAAAACAACTTATTTTCTATTGATGTTGTAAGGAGAAGAAAGATGTTGTTAAACTGGCTGGGGCTGAAAGGATTAATGCTTGCACACCAAGACCCAGTCAAATTCCTGGGAATAGGATAATAATTAAGACCCATACTGCAGGGCAAAGTTCCCATCCCTATCAAAGAATTTCAAAATATGGTTTAAAATAAAACAGAATTATAATATAAATTTGACAGAGAAGTAAAAAAAGAAAAATATAAAATTGTAACTAGTGTTATGTTTTGATCATAGCTTTATAACATTTAAGTTAAAAATGTACTGGTACTATTCAAGCTGAAATTAATAAACTTTTTGTTTGAAAAGACCCTGAGCTACTTGTAAGCAACATTAAATGAATAAAAAGCCCCTTATCTGTTTACGCAGGGTTTATACGGGTTCTTAAAAACCATGAAAGTCATTAAATTATCGTTTTCAAAATTTAAGTACTCAAAAGTCCTTAAAAACAAAAAAAATGCCCAAGGCCATGAAAAGTCCCTAAAATTTACCTTCTTGCTACCTGATTTTGAAGTTTGTTGTTTTTGCTCGACAAAATGTTGTATATGTCAGTTGTGTGCAAGTGAGAATTTCTGTGGAAAGGCCATTCAGTTCCTCCGATATATTAATAAATAGACCAAGCTTTGTTTTGCATTCCTTTATTTAAATCAGAGGCTACTTTGCTATATTTTAGGATGCTTTTTTTGTGTATTTGGGTGCAACGTGCTTGTACCATGAAAACTCCTCAAAAGATTGGGATTAGAGGAAGAACGCTGTTTATGGAAATAATTATAACAGAAACAACAATATTTGGCTTTGAAGTTTGTTTTAGTTCTGTTTCAAACTGAAATTGCTGTGGCAAAAAGAAAACAACAAAAAAACTTAGATCCCTTAAATGTTATTAGTTTGATAGGTGGGAAATGTCACCCATTTATGTGTTCATTTTACAGGACCATGATTGCCTAAGGGCCTGTTTACATCAAGGTGGGGGACCCAGGGTAGGTGAGGTAACCTGGTGAAGTGAGGTAACCCACCTGTTCATATAATCTCTCTTTTTATCTGATCACATTTACATGAGAGGTGGGGTACCCCACTGAAGCAGGTCAGCCAGGGCAGGTAACTCGGTTTGGTGGGGTGAGGTTTTGTAAGTATTTTCTCATGTAAATACTCGACATGTGGTATTTTGGAGGTTCATATTACAGTAACCAAGCTTGCCAAGATCTAAATTCTAAGCTAAGTGATGTAAAATGGCTTCCCGTTCTTATCAACCTGACGAGTATTTTCGCAAACGTTACCTCGCAAATTTCGAAACTTTTGAAGATGACAATTTTTCAAAGTTTGAAAATTATTTCGAAGAAGATGTTGTTGAGTTGCGTGAGTAATTAACTGCTTTTGCCAGAGGTTTTGCACCATTAAAGTGACAATAAGGCATGTTGTGAGTCACCCCGGGGTGGCGGGGTCTTCAAGATTACATGTAAAGGTGGGCTAGTATCGACCACGGTTAGGCGGGTTACCTCGCCTACCTGGGGTACCCCACCTAAATGTAAACAGGCCCTATATTTAGCCTTCAAAGCTGTGTTTTCACATCAGCACAATCACACAGATGTAAAGTTGTGAAGGCAGAAAATCTCGAGTTTTTTTAACTAGTCATGCAAGAGGTTTGGGCACTTTAGCCACTGACACTAGCAGGTTTTTCGCCCGTGTTTAAAGGAATGGTGAGTGCTCTTGAAGCCCCATACAAAACGGAAAGGGTCTTATCTAATGGCCCAAACCGACCTTGAGTTATATAAAACTGTCACGTTCACTTGGGTAAAAGGTACCGTGTCAGCGAGATAACCTGGATGTGCATGGTCCTTCATAATTTCCACTGCAGATGAGACCAAATAAGTGTACTAATATGTTTCTGTGGCCTTGGTCTTGGTGAGTTAACTTTTAAGTATTAAAATACTGTAAAATGGGGCCTCGGGATGCGCTGGCTATCAATTTTTTGCACCATGTTTTAGTTACTGTTGCTTACTGGATTTGTTGCAGACTTTACTGAAGACAATATACAGTATCTTAGACGTAATCTGTTTTTCTTCCTTGAAAGACTGTATTAATGTGACTGTTGAGCATCGTTCAGTTGTTGAGACTTGTTATTGTTGAATAGTTTGTTAATTCTCCCTATAATTTAGAGATAACATACAAGTGTAACAAAAGACAGAGCACTTGGCTCGGCCATTCCCTGCGTCACGGCAAGCTTATTCCTCTAGTCATAGAGGGGAGGGTGGAAGGGAGAAGGCCTCCTGGAAGACCCCGAACCGGGAATGCTGGACAGGGTGAAGAAAGGCGACACCTACTCAGTAATTAAGAGGCGCGCAGTGGAACAGGAACTACAGGGAAGGACCTGCCTGAAAGGCAGAACACAAGACATACACATACATACAAGTTTGTCGACTCACTTGATGATGAAAGTATTACTCTAATGGTCACCTAATCTACAAGAGGTGAAAACGAATTCGATCTCTATATTACAAAAAATAAATCACGTGTTATTGTTAATAAGATCAAAATTATCGCGACAGCAGACTGGGAGGGCCGGCGTGATCACGTGACTCTTAAATAAGTTATAGTGCTTATATGGTCCTTTATCGGCAAAGTCTCTCAGCGCTTTACAATTGTATATCTGACGCAAATGGCTGCCGTTTACAGAGTCGATGCACTCCAAAATGTCGGGGCTACCCTACTCTTTTCTAGAAGTCTACAGGCTCTTTTAAGTCCCCGATGGCTACCAATAGACCAACGGCTTAACCGTTCCCGTCCACGGACGGTGCCAAGGCCAAATAGTTCAAGCCTCCGGAGCCTTGGATTCTTTCATAAAACAATTATCCAACTGTGGACTGACTCCTTCAAAACAGAGCCAGCTCAACTCGGGTGCATTGACAAATTTATTCTTTGTATTGACAGGTTCCTTTCCATTCGTGAAGCGTAGGAATGGCCCGCCATATATCTGATATGTTGATAAGAAAATTGGACGCTTGATTAAGAAAACTGAGACAAACTACATGCCTTTAAAACCCTAGGCATCAAGAAATAAAACATGTGCAGAAGAAAATGAGGGCAGCGTGTTGACTTCAACCAGGCAAAACAAAAATGGCTTTTGGTCAGTTAGACTTCCTTGGTTTTCGACACTGGAAGAACAATACGATACAATAATACAAGACAATGATTTATTTTCAGTCGATGACGCGGGGGAAAGTTGCCCTTTTCCCGAGCCAAAGGCTTATGTTAAAAACGCTCGACTACAAAAACAATTAAAACATATCAGGCTGGCATAAAAGAGGTGAAAAACATTCACACTAATTATTGGGGGTGGGTTGGGTGGGTGTGGGGAATTTAGAAATATTTACTAAATTCGTACATTTTCACTAATGGAATTATCAATTAAAAATAATAAAAAAAATAATAAATTTTTTTCAGATATTTAGTACAATGACATCCCGGAGAATGAATTGTGCATTTAGAAAATGTTATATGAAGGTCCACCCGTGTCTGAATTAGCTGCTGTGGCTTTTTAGTTAGTAGTTACTAGTATTGATATCATTATTATTATCATTATTAATATTATTACTTTTGTTGTTGTTGCCATTGCAGAAAAGTAGTAAAGCTCTTGAGTTTCTCTCAGTTGCCTTGTAAATTTTTGGACCACGTCAAAGGCGTGCATGACGAAGTTTTTAGTCAAAATTTCACGCTTCAGTTTTGGAGAGCTTTTGATTCTCATATATGGTTAATAGTACTTTATTGTGTAAGGTATATAACTCGATTTAGTTGTTACCCACAGTATTCATACATATTATAAACACATTATACAGTTCAAATATTTATATAACTTAAGTTACAAGAAATCTTTCATTTTGT
>JANRMR010180278.1:0-12361 GCA_025434825.1 Bergia sp. 'catenularis' | reverse complement strand
AAGGTTTTCGAGGCTGCAGTGGCATTTCAAAAAGACTGGTTGTTAGTTTCCAAACGCTTTCCTCTTATGTTTGCATTAACGTCAAATCCATAAAGCAAACGAGTGGCATGGCTTATTGAAAACTTTAGATTAGTTGTTAATACTCTCGGATGGTAAACATTAGAAATAAGCCTAAACAAACTGGTACTGAGTTTGCAGAACAATATCCATTTTAAAATCACTTCTTCCCCTGCAGTGATGTAGAGTCAAACTACATTTCGTAAAAGCAACTCAATTGAGTCCCCAAGAGGAGCTTTTGGCGTTTTTAGGTAGCCGAAATATTGGCATGGACATAGGGCTTTGGGGCGGTAACTTTGGAACCTGAAGCGCAATTAAAACCAAACTTGCAGTACCTGTAGTCGAACTAAGGGAATATTGTTTGACGTTAATTGGGCGACGTAATCATTTACAGTTTATACAGAAGTGATCATGCAAATTAAATTGAAGAAAAATGAGGATTTTTAAACAACAACTCGTTCTCTTTTCTTCTTTTCCATTCGTTTTTTCAATATTTTCCTTTTGAGCCTATAAAAACGTGTTCCATTAAATTCAAGAAAAAAAAAATGAAAAATCTAAATCTGCATGACTGCAACCGGCCAGCTTTTATGAGTAACTATTTTGAAAATATTGTAAGATGAGGTCAGGTCGATCCCCTCCTCTCGTCGATTTACGTTATTTTTAAGGGTTGTCTATTCGAGGATTAAAAGACTCTTTTTTTTGGCGTTTGTCTGCCAGTGCGATGATGGAACGAAGCTAGTTCTAGCTTTGCTACTGCATATGATAGCAGTTTCGAAGCGACACATGACACACCAGATTGTTTAGACTCGGTTGTTGATACAATGGAAGTGATACAACAGTTGTGATTGTTTGTAATTTTCCTTATTTGCAGACTGTGCGAACTCGAGCCGAAACAGATTATAGTGGCAGTCCTTTGGCTACTCATGCTGTTAAGACGAATGAAGGCGAAACGTCTTTTTCAAATGACATTATTGTTGAGACAGAACGTGATGTCAGTGGTTACCCCAATACCCCGGTAAAAAAGGACCAAGGTGTCACCGACAGCAGTGTTAAAGGAATGAAATCTAAGCGATACATATCTACCCCTAGAATCGACATTCAGCCAAATTCAAGAAGCATGCCGTATTCCTTCAGTAAACACACGAAGAAAGAGGGTGCAGCACAGTGGACTACGCCTTTATGTAGTGTTGGTGAACAGTATATTTCGCATGATCAAAAAGAAATTGAGAGCAATTTGAGAGAAGATTTCATTAGAAAGGGCGAAAACGGAAGCAGTTGTCAACCAGCTGATGGTAAGAGAGAGTATCGCGACAAAGAGGACATGAGGAACATTGAAGGGAAAAACGTGAGTGGCGCTGAAAATGAAGGTAATAAATACAAACTTGAAAAACTTGAGGATGAAGCAAATGAGAAAGAAGAAATACATGTGAAGGACGACAATGGTGATGATGAAGTACGAGAAGAAGACGGTGACGACGAAAAAGATGATGAAATGTTAATTCGTGAAAATGGAAAACCTTTTGAGGTTACTATTACTGAAGATAATGATGATGGTGATGATGATGATGATGATGATGATGAAGAAGAAGAAGGTAATGATGATGATGAAGAAGAAAATGATGATGATGATGAAGAACTAGAGGACGACTATAAAGCAATAGATGATGAATCATTAGTTCATGGAAATGGAGAATCTTATGAGGATAACGATACTGAAGAAAATGATGATAATGAAGAAGATGAAGAAGTTGAAGCTAACAATGAAGGGGAACGAGAAGAGGACGATGGAGAAGAAAGAGAAAAATATGATGATGACGATGACGATGATGATGATAGTGATGATTATGATGATAATGATGATCAAGAAGAAGGAGAAGAACAAGACGAACTAGAAGATGACGATGAAGAAGAAATAGAAGCTAGAGAGGCTGATCAAGACACCGAGAGTGAGGGAGATAGTCAGTACGAGAGTAGCAACAGTAGTACGTCTGTAAACCAGCTTTCTTCATCGGAAACAAGTACTTCATCAGACGGAGACAGCTTCTTCGAAAGGGGACAGAAAAATACAAGAAAGAAAAGAAATGACAAAGTTAGAAACTTACAAGACGACAAAGCGGTCATTCGGGACAACAGAAATGCTTCTTCTTCGACTGAAGAGTCTGACAAAAATGACGTGAAGACTCGTAAGACCAAGGAGCATGACAATCGTAACGTTTCTAGTGATGAATCTGATAATGAACAGCCTAATCATAAACTCGTGTCTTCTAAGACAAGAGGGCGTCCAAATAAGAACCGTGCAACGAGAATTGATGGTACTAACATCTCAAAAACGGGTAAAACCTCTGTAACCACTCGTCCCATTGGAGCAAGCGACCAGTCAAAAGGAGCGAGCAAAGAAAAATCCTTTCTTTGTGAAATATGTAAAAGAAGTAGGCAAAAAGTCTTGTCCCAGCCATGTGGCCACAACGTTTGCAAAGGTGAGAAATTTGTATTTCTGATTAAACAGAACTAATTATATAGTCATTCCTACAAGTACGTTCTTGATGGGCCTCCATACACATTTTTTAAACTATCTTTGATGGTAGTTTTGACAGTGTGGAGAACGAAACATGAAAATTTTATCTGCATTGCGGCTTTAAGACTCAAAGACACCCAGAATATTAAGTAACAAACAAATTCTTCACAGTATTCACCTTTTTTGCAGTTGTTGTCAGTAATTTTGGTTAAACTTGATTTTAACTCCAAAATTTCAAAACTATTTCTTATTGAACTTTCGAAATTGAAGACCTCCACGGGCTTGACACCTGTATTATCTGCTAGGTTTGATAAACAAATTTGAACGTGGATATTACAGCTGTTTCAAAACGTCGACATTGGGCTTTAGTAAATAACACAAACGAAAGGAACTGTAGTATGTACAAATTAAAAGGGAAGTGAATAATAGCTCCTGCTATGAAAAAGACAAAACATATGACCCGAGTAATTTTTATGTAAAACTGCAACGATGATTGCGAAGTTCTCAGCTCTATGTAGATAGAAAAAAATGATTGCACTTACCAGCTGTAAAAGATAACCAGTAAATATAGCAGAGTTTGGGTCCAAGTGTACATGTCGTATGTGCTACAGACTTGATGCTTGCCCTACCTTTTGTCACTAACATTTCCTTGAGTTTTCAAGTTTTACTTTCATTGCAAGCTCTGATAAGGCTACAATCTTGATAGCAATATATTGCAGGGGCTCTTTCAAGGCTGAATCAATTGGTTTTCAGAAGATCAATTTTTAAGTTATTTGTCAAAATAATTTTTAAAAAAACCATCTTAATCCGCGGACAGGGACGTTAAGCCATTGGTCTAGTCTCTTGTCATCCTAACGGGGGACTTAAAAGAACCCACACACTAACCGATAAGAGTAGGGTTGCGACAGGTGTTGTGGTCTGTCCTGTCCTGGTCGCAGGGGCATTTATCCTCAAAAATATTATAAACTGCGCGGCAGCAATTTGCGCCTGTACAATGCAGTCCTGTTTTCAAAGCCTACCAACATTGTAAAGCCCCAGCAATTCAGCCTCTGGCTGCAGTTGTGGTTAAATTTGACCACCACACTTACTTACTAAAAGGCGATAATCGATCACTTCTGCCAACCTTTTTTGTATTTTAAAACAATTTATTACATTGTGTTCCGGCCCGAAACATAAGAATTGACAATTATAATTCAACTTAATCGCCGTCTAAGATAGACCATAAACGGTTGCATTTACATCTTGAAAAACTTAGACTGGTGCCTGAACAGTTCCTGTTGAAAGACATTTTTGCTTGAAACAGGTTTTTCGTCAATAAATTCCTGAACATGCGCAAAGCCGTGAAAGAGCCCTTTGAACGCCTTTTTAATATTAGGTTAAAAATATTGACAGTGTTTACTTTTTCAATCCTAAAAGCGTGTTCGAAAAAATCACACCATTGTGAAAGTGCAGCTCAATAAAAGATAACATAAGGTGAGTAACACTGATTTTAAAAAAGAACGAAGAATCGACAAGTAAAGAAGCAAATTTCAGAAATTAAAGATGTTTGTAAACATGTTTTTTGACGTTTGTGCTTTGTTTTTTTTTTGTTTTTGACACGCAGTTCGTCTTTCTTACGACAATAACTTACCTTATTTTATTGTAGTAAATCAAATCACCTACTTTATAAGCAAATTAAATTGATTTCCGTTGGATATTTTTTTATTTTTAGACATTAGAATTTGAAAAAGACCATAATCTATGGCTTTCTTTATTGCAGAAGTGTGACACTATAGATGAACATATATCAAGTAATGTTTTCTTCAAGAGAACGTTTGCTGCATCAAACGCGGCAGTATCCGCTCTATATCTTGTGAAGATCAAGGTGTCGCAACAACAGAAATAAGGAAAATGCCTGTTACTGGAGAGAAAGCGTGAAGCGATTCTGAGAAACGCTTACCACTTAAAGAAATCATCCTGCTGCAGGGAGATATATGTTCACTTCTTTGCCCTATGAAAATGTTAGCATCCCGTATAATTATTGACAGTTCGCTTTTTTACCTGTTAGTTGTGTTTCCCTTCAAAAACTATTAACTGATTTAGCTACATGTCTGGTCTGCAAACGAAGGCAGTGGACTGAGGAAAATATCATTGTTCTTAACGTGGCAATATTAAAAGCTAGCCAAGAGAAAACTTCGGGAAGGCTTGGATATCTTGAAATTGAAATTTAATCAGTAATCATACGATTTCAGTGAATTAATTTGCGCTGGTTTTTTTTAATGTCGTTTGGGCCCGTAGGGCGAAGGCAACTTGAGCTCTTAGAAAAAAGACACAGGAATATAGATTCATTTCAAACTGAACGAGAAATCATATGATTACGGACATAACTGAATATGTTTGTGTGAAATATCTTGGCTTGGTTTCTCCGACTTGTAGACAGCAAAATAGGAAACGTTTTTTGAGAATATAATGTAGAGCTTGGATGAAAAGCTTTCTATTCTTCATTTTATTTTACTGATTTTTTATTTATTTTCAGCGGACATTTTAAAAACGTAACGTAGAAAGGAAGAGTAAAATAAAGAAAACGTTCGTTGTAAAATTGGAACTTGAGAAAGCTTTACACAAAAACAGATTTGATTTCAGCGGTTGTAACTGGACCGCCTGTTAATTCATAGGAACCGTTTGGCTAGTTTATGTTGCATTTCGTAGTCGTAAATTTTGAAATACGTCCTGCGTAAATTGTTGTTTTCTTAAATTCTTAAGTTACTGTGTTAAAACTAATGTATTGCAACGCTTGCACTAAAGCTGGAGTGAAATTTTAAATGGTTTTATATGTCGCACGGTGTTGTCCTTACAATTCAAAGGTAACAAACTGCAAGTACTTTTTTGCTAGTTATTGAGGCCAAACAGGAAAACCCCTGATCTTATTGGAGGTAAAATCATCAGGGAAACTACATTTCTATGAAAATCGTATCAGTATACTTTGGTTCTTTGCCTAATCACTTTGTTGTAAAGCTCAGTAGATGTCTCAGGAGTGTCAACTTAGTAGGACTATTCATTTGGTTACTACAGATAGAACCATACACAGAATTGGAAAAGAAAGAAACAGTGACAAAGAGAGCTAGATATACACAGACAGACAAAAAAGAACATAATTATATACCCTTGATAATAAAGTACCCGACGGCTGCCATACGCAAGGGAAAAATTAGAGCAGCAAAAAAAATGACAAAGAAAATTTAGAGCTTCTTAAACTCTTAAAAATGAAAGAAGAATAAAATAGAAAGCATGGTTATTTGACTGAGATTCATTGGCTTATAAATGTGTATTTTTTCTAGCAAGTATAGCACTATTAATTGTTAATCCTCGATGGATGGGCGAGTATGGGCAAGGGGATGGAACTTGACGATTTATTTTTCCCTCAAGTGCGAAATTCCACATCATCATCAAGAGCCTGGCAAATGGAAGATCTCCTTCAAACAATTAGGAAGCTTCAAGTGCTATTACAACTAAAAATGTCTCGAGTAAACTAAACCTCAAGATGTGAAAACTTGTATGGGGCGGCAGTGTTTCTTTATCCAATTTTTTGCCACTCGATAGTCTGGCATTGTAATAGCCCTCTTGCGAGATGAAGTCACGATATAAACAATGCAATGCATTATGGGATAGGTGCGGGGTCAAATCCGCTGTCTTGGGTTTTGTTTTGTTGTTGTAGAGGGGGAAGTCTCCCTTTTTGGAAACATTACTCATTAGCGTGAAATTATGAAAACAAATTGCTGCGTCTCAGACTGCTATGCAAATAGCAAAAGCCATTTTCGGTTGAGCTTCAAAAAGCTTCCAAAAATGAAATTAAGAATCGAAAATGGGCAAAACTTATCAGGAATGCCAACTTGAAAACCTTCAATAAAGCGCTTTTTACATCTTCGGCTGTAAACGCCACAAGGCAATCATGTATGGCCGTCATTTTGGATCTCTTGACCCCGCACCTATCCCATAATACATTGCATTATTTACGTCGTGACGTCATCTCGTAAGAGGGTTATTGAAATTCAAAACAACGAAGGAGAAGAGTTTTCAAATTGTTTTATTATTGCAAGATGCAGTTGGTACGATAAAATAATTAACAAAGTGAAGCTCCTCAATTTGTTTAGACCTTCGTTGCATGCTAAGCTACACGAACGTTCACAGTCAAAATGCACTTGATATGCATGCAAAAAACTATAAGGAATCACGAAAACAGTAGTTTTTGATCCTTCGTTTCAATAAATCTTCGGAAAACACGCAATTTAATACACTATATTAAGAAAGTCAAGACTTGAAGGCCCTGGTCCAACGAACTTCAGATACAACGAAATTAAGTTCATGATAAGATCGAGTTGTCTAAAACTGAATCTCAACTGATTGTATTTGAAAAGAATGAGGCGCTCTTTAGTCTGGTGCAGATCGAAAGTAGTTCTAAAGATCGAGTCGGTTGGAATAATTTCGACATATACAGTCGAACATAACTTAAATTAGATCGACCCAAACAACCATTTAATTCGTCGCCTCTGAAGCCCATATTCCCTACGCCCCCTTCTCTGCCAAGCCTCCATCCTGAAATTCGAGATTAAATAAGCCCCCCTCCCCTCCCTCCTCGGGGGATGCTTGATAGAGTTTACGGTATCTAAAATAGAAAATAAAATATGGTCTAAAAATAGTTTAAGAACACTTGAGACGGAAATCTGCAGAGAAAAGGAGTGCCCTTATCCTTTTACTATGTTCCAAATTAAGATTCTCAGAACGGCTAATCTTGAAATAATTCAACCGAGTTTAGAAAAGGAAAAATTGACACTGTTAAAGGAAGGCTCACTGGTCATTAAATAATGGCGATCGGCTCTGACTTCTGACTTGAAAAACAAGATTTTTAGAAAAAAATTCAGTTTGATATATATTGGTCTTTCTAAATTTGTCATTTGGTTATATATATTCTTATTGCTTTGGCAGATATCCTGAACCGCTACCCAATAGGTTAATCTAAAACATGTTGCAGGAAATAGATACGAAACCATTTCAAAAAAGGCAGTTTTTCCTGCAATCCAAACATTTGGTTATCTAGCAAAATAAAACGTTTGTTAAACTTTTAGTATATTGTTGGTATACAATTCTTTCACATCGCCATGAAGAACGAGACGGTATGAGACGGATCTCTGCTCGCTGGGTAGGTAGAAGACCAATTCTCCTACAAAAAAGATACGTCCAAAGATATTTACAAACGATAAAATTGTTAGCATAAGATATCAACAATGTCTTTGGGGTCTCTCTTTACATGTACATTTTGACACAACGATTTCACCATGATTGTCAATGCTTGCTAGTTGTCGTCTTGTCTTTAATTTTATCTGTTTCCGAAAGAATAGAACTTTTCTCTCCTTGAATTTCCTGCTGATTCTGTACAATGTCTTTCTTTTCGATGCAATATTTTAAGAACTCGCGAAGTTTCGACAAGTAAACTTGCCATTCACTCAGTTGGTCAAACTCGGGGCATTTGTAAGTATCGTTGATAAGATTTAAAGTCTTCACAACTGGGACAACTCGGCTATCTTTGCAAAAATGAAGCAATGCTCGTAATCTTGAGCGAAGAGCAGAGACGAGGAAATAAGTTGATTTAGACTCCTGAGGACTCCGCGTGCTCTCCTTTTTTTCATCTGGATACCGCTGACCCTCGTCTGTGTTACGTTCGATTTTTCCTTCTTTCAGTTCAGACAAGTCTTCTGTAGCTGTAAGACTTTCTTCTGATGCCTGTCTCTGATAGTCCCTGTCATCTGTACCGACGCTTAAAATCAATGACGGTGCTAATTTAACCACCTTTGGGTGTCGCTCATCAATCTGTTTCCAAAGCTCGTTCATTAATAGCTCTATCATTAGTTTGCTGTTTCTGTAATTACCAGTTTTCCAACTTGTAGGGTCAAATTCTTTTGTTTTTCTCTGCACCATCTTCTCCTGTGTTAAAACAGTCTTTAATCCTTCTTTCTGTGTTTCTTCTGTCATCGTTTCATTCAACTCATTCTCTAAAGACTGATTATCAACATTGGATTCGATGAAGGTATCTTTCTCGATTATTTGGTCAGTCACATCCCTCTCTATGAACTCTTTTGGGTGTTTAATTTCGCCTGTGATGACAAGGAACAACAAACATGCTCGTAGTTTTACAGCAGCTTTGAGCCCCTCGGTCAAGGCCAAAAGTTCCTCGTAAAGTCGTTGGTAAGCCAACTCGTTTGCAATTTCTTTGAGCTTAAAGCAGTAGTCATATATCTCGGCTGCTAACATTTCAGTTTGATTGTTTTTGTCCTCACCATCGAATGTTTTACTTCCTTTCTTAGTCGCGTCTTCTCTCTCTTCCAGCACCATTATCTGTTGGCCTCGTATCGATATTCTTAATCTTAGTGTCCCGGCGTAGCTTCTATCTCATCAATTCTTCATTCTTCAACACTTCTTTCAGTTCTGTATTTTAGTGTTCAGTCACACGTTCCTCCTTATCTTCAACGGCAGCTCTTACAGTTTCGACGTACGGCTTTTTTCGGGTAGGGCACCAACGTGTTCTTTAGTTCAAAAGATAGAAACATCAAAATATCAGATTAATTGACAATTATTCCACGAGCTCCACACATACAGAGTAGGCTACCAACTCAGGAAAAAAATGAGTAAAACAATCGTTTTGTTATATACAAACTTCCGCGGTTGTTTCGACAAACCTTACCGCCACTTTGAATTATCTCCAAGTAGGATACGAGCTGATAGCTTATTTGTAGAATTAAAAATCAGACGGCTCCATTGCCATAATTTAGTGAGTGTGAATATAATATTGTTGTTAAGTAAAGTGGTTTATTAGATAATCTAAAATGTGTAGCCATAGGCTGAATTACAATAGATTTTACAAAAACTAGTATACTACGTCTTAACGACATAGTTATTTACAACTTAGAAAATAGAAGCGATAGTACGCGCGCTCTGATTCGCTGCAGTTGCGTGCTCTAAAACTGGATAGAGCCACGGCTTACGTAATGTCACACAAGCATAACTTCCTGCGTACGGCAAGAACAAACTTTTCAAGGTCAAATAAATCATTTTTTAAACGTCAAACTGCTTATGGTTTTGGATGATCTATTTTCTAAAAGAAATAAAACAGTGTCGCGCGTGGCTCTATACAAGAATAGAACACGGAGTGACGCAATAGGCCACTCGAAAAGCAGAGAGAAAACTCGTCTTCGCCTTGTTTTCTCTTAACACTTTTCTCGTATCCTACTACGTCACTCCGTGTTCTATTCTTGTATAGAGCTACGGGTGACACTGTTTTATTCCTTTATTAGTAAAACGATTGATAAATAAGGAGGGAGCAACAAAAAAGGCTTGGCCGCAAACTGAAGCTGTAAGTGATCAGACCTGCCCTATTTGCCAGACCAAATATTACGTCCCTAGTTTCTGCTCGTTCCTGTGAACTATGTTCATCCTTACCACAATAAGTAAGTGTACAATTATCACAATAACTTTGTCAACTTTATCCATGGTTTCTTAAGAAATCTGTAACAGCATGGAGAATTTTAAAAGCGGGAGAAACAAATTTAAATTCATAATTGTTATTACGTAAACCAGTCATGACAGGTCAAAGGTATGTGCCAATTGTGGGTTGAACTTAACAACCAACTTAATGCCCAGACGAGAAAAAAACGCGGGGTTTTAACTCCTCGTGTACTAAGTTTATGGGCCGATTACTTGAGCCCAGGCCAGCCAGATCAACTGGGCTGACCCCGTTTGCCGAGATAAGTTTGGGTCAGTCCCAGTTTCTGAACAACTACCCACCCACCCCTCCCTCAAGTTAAGGCTAGAGTCAAGGTTGGGGTTAGGTTAAGCTTTAGATTTAGGGGAGGGGTAGGTGGGTCATTTCTCAGAAACCGGGATTTTCAGCACAGGCTTTTAAGGAGCGAGCCAACCCGTAGTTAGCCCGGTTATCGCAAATCACCTTATCGCGGGGCCAATGTTTGGTGTGTTTAATTGATATGTCAAGATCTCGGTCAAACGGACCAGACCGGTAAATAAAAAAAGACACGGTAAAATGACAGCCCTGTTAACCGAGATCCCTGGATTATACACGCAACTGGGTTCTCGGTCGGGCAATCACGAAGTTGATTTATGGTGTGTTTTAAAACAGACATGCCGTAAGGGCCAGCTCTGTTGACCAGACCCATGCAATCGGCCCATTAAAGGGCAATTTCACCTATAACCCATACAAAACCACTGCTTTATCTTCTACTCATAGTAACTTGATCGAAACAATTTTAAAAGACAAAAAAAACCCTTTTAACAAACAGAATTGTCAGATATCAATGCACTTTGGTGCTACATTATAATAATTATCTGCCTACGCGCCAAGACTAAATTCGCTTCAGCATTAGTCACCGCAATCCGTTCCAATCTCCCTCGAAATTAAATCACCTGTACCGTATTTACAATGTTTTTAGGCAGAATTGTGCTTTAATTATTTGTAGTAGAAATTATTCTTGGTTTTTCTTTATGTCTCTGAGAAGATTGCGCAATCATATCGCGAAACAGTCCCTTTGTGACTTTGAATATAGTTGTACCTACAAACAATATTTTTCTATTTAATTTGGTTATGACAATTTCTTCGACATCTAGGCGAAACAGTTCAGCTGAAACCGTTCAGTTCGTATCTACTAGCTAAGCATAAGAATGATTGTTTACATTGTACTTTGTTAGGGCTTCAATGTGAATGACGACCAGTATTCAGTAATCTGATTTTCAAGATGGCGAACATAACCCTGTCGACAAATTGTGTGCTTTCGTGTAGCGCAGCGAAGCAAACTCACCGCTCACTTCGTACAGAAACATCCGCAGACATGTTATAGACATATTTAATTTGTAGACAGAAGGTTTAGGGACTCGACAGTTCTTCTCTCGTAGTTTTAAAATGAATCTCTTCTCATCTCATTAAAGAGGGAAGAAACTTCCGAGTTTTAACGATCACATTTTGATGTTCGATGTTTTCTAAGTTGTCTAATCACGATGAGTTTTAGTTGTAATACATTTGTGTTTAAGCCAACATCTATAACTCTACTTACGCAATATCTTGTTTTCAACGAGTTGCTCCTCCTTGTTAAACGAAAAGTAACGAAGAATCAACCTGAAAAGCGCTTTCTAATTACTGCCGACGAAGCAGAAAGCGGAAAGGAATCGAAACGTTGTCTCGATTGTGATTGGACCATCACAGACAATAGCACAAACACTATTTTAAATGACACAAAGTTGAACTTAAGAATTAATAATGTAGAAGAAGATTATTTAGTCGTTAACATTGACGGAGAAAAAAACTTCTTTTAAACAAGAGTGAATTTTGCGATCGTAGTTGGAACTAACTAGGGGTTTAGCGCAACTTGTTTTGCGTGGAACTAAAATACTGCAGGTGATCCATGAAACAGGATAACTTCCAGGAAGAGGGAGCATTTTCTAAGAAATGTTTGTCACTGAAGAGTGAAGGTAACGACCACGACTGGAGGAAACACACGAAACTGAAATTTTAGGGTTGAGTGCTGTGAGTAAACCACCATAAATAACATTAAAAATAAAAAATAAAAAACCCAGAATCTTCTGTATCAAAAGCAAAAGTAGATGATGTCAAGAATGCGTGACATGGAAAACTGAAAAGACAATCGAATAATATATATTATGTAAATTTGACACCCATTCTCGTGCCTCCGCAGCACTTTCGCTTTCGATAAAATCGAAATACTATAAAGGGAAAAATCGCAACTAAATCGT
>JANRMR010180267.1:0-11758 GCA_025434825.1 Bergia sp. 'catenularis' | reverse complement strand
TTTGACCAGGTTTTTTTCCAGAATTGACCAGGGCCCAGGTTGGCCAAAATCTCACCAGGTTGGGGAAAATAGCCCACTAGGTTGGGTTTCACCAGGTCTGTTACATAGGGGTGTAGCACTTTAATTTAACACATTTAATAATAACTGTATCTGTTTTTGGTATAAACTGGGGGATGACGGATTGCCAGCCTCGTTATGACGTCAAATGGCACGCAATCTGACTCTCATCACATGACTTGAACTTTCGAGGTTGTTGTGTTGCGGAGGAGGTATGGTGGAAAAATGTGACCGTATTACATTCACCGATTCACCGCTAAATTGGGTAAGTCTAAGTGAAATACTGCAGTACAATAATTTTGTATCCACTTTGCGTCTATTCTGTGCGTCTGGTCCGAGTTAGCGCGCGTACACTTTAGCTTCGGCCTGATCATCTGTTGACTGTTAATAATTGTGATCTGGTTTTGTTTTGTTTAAAAGTTCTTCTGAGGAAGCCTGCCAGGTGTTTGCAAGAGCTTACAGGTCTAGCAGAGTATATGGTTATGTAGATATTTGCAATTTGTTCTTTATCATATCACATGAACATGATCACGCACTAAGGCCCCGTTTATATGGAGAAAAGTTGTCCCGGGTGTAACGGTCACTCGCCTAGCCGAGTCAACTTTAGCGAGCGTTTATATAGACCCTATTCATAAATGGCGGCTACTTTAATATTCTTTTGTTTGTATTTAATTTAGCCCTACTAGCCTCGTTCTTCAGTCAAAAAATCAAAAGAATATATTAACCTGAACGAGGCTAGTAGGGCTAATTCCAAATAATTTTTAGAAATAATTCACACGACAGAAAAATGTCGTCGACGTGGCTCAGCGGTTAAGATTCAGGATTATAGCGTATTTTCCCTCGGTTCGAGAACCACTTTGGAATATATATATTTTTTCGTTTTCCCAATACAGTTGTGTGGAAGGACTTTTTTTCTTTTCCTTGTTTGTTATACTTCCCCAATTATTTTTAAAGTTATTTAGAAAAATACATGCCGATTCAAATAAATAGCTCAACATCCGGGGTATTTTTGAGCCTGTTTGTTTGGCGCGAAGGGCAAGGAACTTCATAAATTAATTTTCAAACGCTTTCAGTTTTTATATATTCCTGGGCTTTAGGAATTTTTGGAATTTGTGCAGACAACTAAAACGCAGAATTTTAACCCGGCAGGTGAACTAAACGCCTTCGGGCCTATTGCGACTTGTTCGCACTTTTTCAACCTTGTGTTGAACTAATTTTCTACCCTGGACTTTTGGTCGGGTTTGCATTAATTTGCATTTCTGTCCATTGTGTGCCTAGCTATTCTTGCTCTGCCCCATTGTATCATCGGGAGCAAGCGAGTTGCAAAACACAAAAAAAATTACTCGTTGGATGGGATTCAACTTCAAAGTAAGTGCATGTAAAAGTTTTCTTGAATCTTTACTTCAGAATATTTTTTCAGCTTAAAACCTGTAACCTGTAACTTGTAACCTGCAACCTGTGGATTAAACCCTCCGACAGATACAAACGAAAATTTATCTGACCAGTACTAATAAGTGATAAGTCAAGTATATATAACTATAACAAATTATTGTAAAATCGCACTGTCTTGGGAATCGAAAGTTCTACTATTTCTTACAAACTCTAATCAAAATGTACCTGACATTTAAATGATAAATATATTTAAAATGAAACATCGGATCAAGACGGCGGATGCTGCGTGGCCAACAGCGCGGCATATTCTAGTGCTTCTAGTTTTGAGCAACATCTGCTGCTCTTCGAAGAGCAAGTGGGAGCAAAGAAGATGGAGTGAAGATAACGATGGAACAATATTTGACAGAGGCGAAACCTGAATTCAGCGAAATATCCAATACAGTGGTTTTAAACCGTGACAGAAGTGGAATTCAACGATATAAACGGAAATTCTGTAAACACAGAATCTTGTACTACAACAATTCCTCAGTGTCTTTCAATCCGGATATGTGGCTACTTCTATCCGGAATATGCCCAAACCCTGGCCCTGAATGGAAGTTCAGTCAACAAGAGTGGTACCAGACTGAAAGCTGACCACGAATCAAGATCATTCTCAAGCTATAAGTGCATAGTTTCAAACACCCAGAGCCTTAAGAGTTTTCAAATGATCCAAGACTCAGACGGGTAGACAAAACTTGCATACAATTTGCACCGCTTCCAAGATCTAGTTTATTCGGAGGATGTAGACATCGTGTTTGTGAATGAAACGTGCTTTAACAACACGATAGACAACTATGAGGTTCTTCATAACGGATATACAATCTACAGAAAGGATCGGACTGAACAGCGTGCCGGGGGAGTACTGATTGCTTTGAAAACCAGGGTTTTTAAATCTGTTCGAGAAGTCTCACTTCCAGCAGATTTACAAGAAATGGAGATCGTATCTGCGGCAGTGACTACGGCTACAAATCAAAAAATTTTATTCAGCTCCTGTTATCGCCCTGAGTCCGATGCGAACTGGGCAGCTTTAATTGATAACTTTTTGGACTTTATTTACGATAAGTTTGAAAATATGGTAATATACGGTGATTTCAATTTTGCGAAGATCCCTTGGGACGCTCCTGAATGTGCCTCTGGCACAAAAGAATTACTCTTCGTTGATACACTAAATGATCATTACTTAACACAACTGCACGACCTAGTGATCACCAATGCCCCTAATCACACCAGCTTGACAGACGTACTGTCCATAGAACAAGCGGGACTCTTCACAGACCATCGCACAATTCTGTTTGAGTTCAACGCCTTTATAAAAGCACCTGCAAAAACACGCAGGTCTGTGTTGGATTTTGACAAAGGAGATTTCGATGGCCTTCGGGCTGCTCTATCGGCAATTAACCTTTCTTCAGTCATAGATAACGACCATGATGGCGACATAAACACTGATTGGCAAGGTTGGAAAGATACTTTTTTTGCAGCAGTCTCCGATTATATACCATCCAGGACGCTCAGAGGGCGGAACCCCACCCCGTGGATTAACGGAACTGTACTAAATCTAATCAAAAAGAAAAATTCAGTGAGGCAGAAAATGAAGAAATCGCCTACATCTTACCCCAGAGAAAAGTTCTGATCTTTACGTTCAGAAATAAAGCGCAAACTCCGACAATGCCGCAACGAGTTCTTCGGTTCTCTCGAGTCGAACAAAAACACAAACCCAAAGCGTTTCTGGTCTATTCTAAAACAGAACTCGAAGTCTTGCACCCTCCCGAATTCTGTCTCTGTGCCTGCAACGACAAATACTACCGCTAACTCTGATCCACAGTCGTCAGCTAGATCTACAGCTGAGGACCCGCGAGGAATAGCTAATTTATTCAATTCATATTTTGCGTCGGTATTCTTGTCTGACGACTAACCTGATGACTATGGCCCTCCACTAGATATACCAACTATGTCTGAGTTATGCCTCACCACTTTTGAGGTACAAGCCGTACTAGAGGGCCTCAACGTTACCAAGGCAACAGGACCTGACGGAATACCAGCCAGGCTGCTCAGAGAAACAGCTGCAGCGATCGCACCATCTCTCTGTAAGCTATTTAATAAGTCGCTCAGGACAGGGACTATTCCAAAGGAGTAGAAGGAAGCTAATGTTGTGCCTGTGTTTAAAAAGGGTGAAGCCGAGTATGCAGAGAATTATAGGCCGATCTCACTTCTGTCACTTGTGTCCAAAGTCCTATAAAGATGCTTACTCGATAGTTTTAAAGACCAACTATATAAGATTATCAGGTGTCACGCGCCAACAAGCTCCTTGGTTACGTCAGAAGGAACACTAGATACATACAGTCTGTTAATATCAGAAGATCCATATATATTACACAAGTTAGGCCTCTCTTTGGGTATGCCACACAAATATGGGCCCCACTGAATCTGTGGAACTTATCTCTAGAATAGAATGCACACAGAGACGTGGAACTAAGTACATCTTAAATTTGCCATTCTTGTGCTCAGTGTCATATAGCGATAGACTGAGAGCATTACATCTACTTCCTGTAACTTACTGGCATGAATATCTTGACATGGTTTTCTTTTTTAAAATTTCACATGGTCTAGTAAATGTATGTACTTCAGTTCAACCTGTTTTTCGCCGCTCAAGATTAACTAGATACTCCAGCAGCAATGGCATCAAATATAATGTTCCTAAATGTAAAACGACCACTTACCAAAAATCCTTTACTGTTAGAACTACTACATTTTTGCTAATTACCGTAAAGAAACGAATGATACTACAAGTTATACACAAATTCGATAATTTCGCGATCTGGGCTCATTTTTCGGATTCGCGTCACGTAACGATGGATGTGGCCTAGTAACATAAACTAACTTGCATCTGCACACAGGGGATACTGTATAAGAATTTATTATGAAAGCAAACTAAAGTTAAACTATAAAAAATCAAACTTCCTTAGCAATGGCATAGGTCGAAAGTCGAAACTGAAAGTGATATATAAAGAAAATATATGCCCTTATTAGCGAATGCACGTTTTCTCTTCGTTGGAGTTAATCAGTGATCATTTTTATGAAAAAAACCGCACATTTCTGTAGTTCGACATTAACCTTGTTTAAAGTTCACTATCATTTCTTAGACATTTACGCAACTCGATGTCTAACAAGGTAAAGGCTAAGAATCCGCATCGCGATATACTTTGAACACTACTAGTAGAGAGCTTAAGCAACATGGACGCGAACGTCAAGGAGAACATTACAAAACAATAGGCTTAATTACAGGATACAATAACTTCACGCGAGAATGAAGACAGCTGGTCGCGTTTTCTTCAGAAAACAGAACGTAAAAAGTTCAGTTTTGGAGTCTTATAAAGAACGTGAACGTTAAGATATAAATAATTTCAATCTTCTTGCGGCTTCAAAAATAAAACTTCTAATTCTTTAATATTAACATTCCTTTACGAAGAACAAAAAAGAAACGAATACACTATACGAACAAGAAAAGGGAAAACAGGAAGTCAAGAATTCAACAGCCGTCTTCGTCGATGTTCGCGTCCTGGTTGCTTAAACTCCCCAGTATGTCGATCGTACGTCGGCCGTGTGTTAGCCACGTTTGTCGGCCGTGTGTTGGCCGTTCGTATTGGAGTTCGAAACAAGTGCAGTAAAGAGCGACCAAAAACATTTAGTGAATTTTTATGTGCTTCAATCAAACTTGGATAATTTCGTAAAAAAAAAAAATTAAGAAGCAGAATGACAGGTCTACCACAGATTGTGCGTATTTTGATACAGAGACTGACGAGCGATCATGGTTCTTTGCAAGTTGTTTGCCAAGCAAATCATTTCTGGTCTTTTGAGAAACACATTTTGATTGCGAGTTGTTCATGTATTCTTCAGGTAGCAATTCTAATTTTACATACATACGTACGTACGTACATACATATACATATAACATATACACATACATACATACTGAACATAAATACATACTATACATTCGTACATATTCTACATAAATACATACTTTACATACATACAACATACAAATAACATAAATACATACATACAAACATACATGCATACATACCTGCATACAAACATACATACACACACATACATACTCTACATACGTACATTCATTCATACTCACATATTCAGCAGTTAAACAAAAACAATCAACAAACAAAAAATAACAAACTCAGATTTTGTTCAAATTTAACTTGCAGGTGCAAGGTCACGTCAAAGAGTCCTAATCAGCTGCCAGTTGTCCAACGTCTAGGAAAATGGATGTTCTGAGGGGGCAGCTGGCAGCAGTTCTGAAATCTCAAACCCGATTTGGCTTGATCCAGTTTGTGATTGCAACTGTTTCTTGGACAGCAGTCATAAGTTTAACGTTTGATGTGTATGCCAAAGACAAAGTGGTTTTCTCATGTTCTTGTGACGAAAGTAAGGACAGGACTGTCTATAACAGACGTTGCTATGAGAACTACACCAAGCAGTACAGCAAGCCCCTGTCACAAGTGTATTTTGCTCTGATCGGTGGGTGTAGTCTGGTAGGCAGTTGGATAATTTACACCATCTGCATGGCTCCAAGGATACGCCATTTTCAGCAGAACAGAAGGCAAGCCATTGGGAGATCTTGTTGCTCGGCATATTTCTTATACTTGCTTGAAGTGTTAATAAGGATTTGTTTTACTGGAGCGATGGTTACCGTATATTTCCTTGAACAACGTGAGAGCTTTCCCGATGTATTCCCATGTGACTTAGCATCTAGGAATATTACAAACCACTGCAAGTGCTATGACGTTTATAGTACAAATAAGACAAACTTAAACTATGCCTTGCTTGGAATTAATGCAGTAATATGTTTTCTTTCTTATGTTGAGATGGTGTACATGATAGTTTTAAGGTACGACAGTCGGTTTCATCCAGCTAGACACAACCCCTTCCAAGATCGAGTTGAACGCAATGGTTGTAATTTCTGCTCGATTCCCACTGACCAACAGTTTATTAATTTCTTATTGAATGAAACCCCAGGTGGAAACGTGCCACCCACAGAATATATCAATGACGGACAACCGCGGATAAGACAGTTTTCGATTGAACTAAAAAACAGGATTTTGCAAGGAACAGAAACTTTTGGTAATGCCTTCACTGTTGACGGTTTTGATGACCTTCCTATCGATAAAATGTACACACAAACAGTTAAGCAGTATTCTCGTTCAGAGTATAATCGACATGAAATTCTTCAGCGATGTCCAGTGGCTTCAACAACACCAACAATGACTTTGGAAGCATTTTCAAAAAATTGTGTTTCTCGGCCTGTCCTTGTTATTGGTTGCGCTGGAATAGGTAAAACTGTGTTTTCCCTGAAGATGTTGCGAGAATGGGCAAAGGGAACTTTGTTGGAGAAAATCAGATTCGTTTTTCTTTTCCACTTCAGGCATCTAAACTTGATCAAGAACGAACAGAAGATTAACCTGAAGGGTTTGCTTGCACTTTGTCCATATTCACCTGAACTAGAGAAACAAGTCTTCACTTACATTAGGAGGAATCCTGAACAAGTTCTTATCATTTTTGATGGACTTGACGAGTTTAAAGACTACATGCTGTGTTTAAAACAAGAAAAAGCTTTTCCCAATGTGACAAGTTGCAAGATGCCATTGCCATCGCTGTACGCAAAACTAACTATGGGAAAGATCTTGCCAGGCGCTGCAGTTATCACCACTACACGACCAGGAACACTATCTTATGTCGCAGCGATTTATAGTCACGTTTCCATGTTTGAGATCATGGGCTTCACAACTGACAGTGTTCAGTGTTATGTCCACCACTTTTTCGACAATCACAAAGATTTGAAGCGAATTGTTTCCGAGTACATTTTTAGCAATGCCAATATATTATCACTTTGTTACATTCCTGTATGTTGTATGATCATCTGTTCATATTTGAAGTTTGCTTGTTCTGGACAAAGTCACGATAACGAAGCAAGCAATCTTGACGGCCTTCCCCAGACACTAACACAACTGTATGATGGTGTACTCAAAATGTTCATCACTAAACACAGCCCTGAGTATCACTAGAATCTCCCTCAAGAAATGACTGAACTCTCACCGAGTGCTCAACAGACCGTGGAGAAGCTGTCCTTACTGGCCTTCAGTTCGTTAAAAATGAGTAAACTGATATTTCGTAGAAAATATTTTGTAGAGTTAGGACTAGAGAAAGACATCCCAGTACTGGTAAACAGCGGGTTAATTTACTGCATGCCAGGATGCCGCACTGGCCCCGTTACATTTGAGAATCAGTATTGCTTCGTTCATCTAACTTTACAGGAATTCCTTGCTGCAAAAAGGATAAGTTTTTGTGAAGACAAATTTATCGAGTTTGTTCGATCTTCGAGTTTTTTCCCGAAATGGGAACTTGTCGTTCAGTTTGTTGCTGGTCTTCTGCCTGAAAACACCCAAAATGGAGGTACCTTAACTACCGAATTATTCAAGCGGCTTCAACGGGGAACTAGCAAGGTTTTGTCTGTAGACGGTGCTGAAGACACGCAAAATAATTCAACAGGATTCTTGAGTGTAGCAGCAGGCTCTAGTTCAACCGGATCGCGTACTTTAAGTGCCAGAAGTCGGCAAAGTTTGCTGGGTAGCGATCCCTTTTACGATTACTATCCAGCAATAAAGTAACCTAATGAAAGTTCTACGGAAGTATCATGTGACAGCATTAATTCGATCTGTCCAATTACTTTCTTTAATGAACTACACAGTAAAAGTGATCTGTTGCTGCTTGAAATGAAATGTGTCTGTGAACAACAGGATAGACAGCGTTGCTATGAGAATTGGAAAGTGCCTAAATTTGAGTGGAATCCAGATTAATGATGTTGAAATCTATGCAGCAGTTTTCTTCATTTTCAAACATGCAACGACTGGCAATCTCAAAGACATGAATTTATTCAACAATCACATAACTGGATTTGGTTGTAAAAAGTTGGCCGAGTTTCTTTCTTATGGTCTTGGACCTAGCAGGTTACTGAATCTTGACAGCAATGGCGTTGGAGATGAAGGAGTTGGAAGTCTTGCAGATGCCATGATGCATTTCAAGTGCACCCTGGAAGAGTTGAACTTAAGCAGCAATGGCTTGAGTAGAATATGTATTGAGTATTTATCAGATGCAATAATGCATCCGAACTGCAATCTTCAAGCTTTGGACATTGGATACAACGAGATTGGTCAGTCTAGTCTGGCTCCTCTTGGACAAGCAATGACACAACCAAACTGCAAGATGACTCGCTTAGACGTACCTCACACTGGCATTGGCAATGAAGACTGCGCCATTCTTGCTCAGTCACTGAAACACTGCAACTGTCAGTTGATTGTTTTAAACATACAAAACAACCGTTTAATTTCTTGTGATGGCATGGTTTCTCTGGTTTCCAGCCTTTCGAAATGTGAGTGCAAACTAGAAAGGTTGAACCTCAGTTCAATGGGATGTAGCGAGGACGAAATGAACATAGTATTCAGCGAGCTTGCAAGAAATTTAACTTCTGTCGATTCGAAACTGAAGTCACTATCGTTGTGCTCCTCCAAAGTTAATGATGACAGCCTTAGCAAGCTTATGAGAGCTGTTGCAAACCCACATTGCAGGCTGGTGTTTTTAGATTTGGGTGAAAACTTGATTGGTGATGAAGGATGCCACCACATTGTTGATGCACTCTGTAGTCCTGGGTGTGGACTAAATGATTTGAAGTTACAACTGAATCGTATTGGTGACAAAGGTGCTGGGTTATTCACTTGTGTTTTTGAATCGCAAAGTTTCAAGTTAGAGTTCCTTGACTTACGCGGCAACAATATCAGCCGCGATGCTCAGACCACACTTCTGAATTCATGGGGAGAGTTAACGGGGTAGACTTTCACTCATTTAGGGCTTGGACATTATACCACTGTGATCCTGGGGTCAGTTCAAAAAACTGTTTGCGTTTGTAAGGGTAGCTACTGTTCATGGCCTCTCAGGTTTGTTAAAATAAGCCAGCAACCGGCGAATTTGACCATTTACTGTACTATAAACGTCGTCAAAAGTCTTTTAGAAAGAAATTATGGACAACTTTAAGAGCCACCAACTTTCCGAGTTACACCTCCTATGCAGCCACTTGAAACAACTGCCACACTCGCAAATCACAAGTGCAGAATATTATTGAAATGATCCTTGGATACATTTTAGTACAACTGTGTTTTTAAATTTAAATTACCTAGAGTATTTTGGGAGGATTTCCACAGCTAAGAATCTCTTCTCTAAACATTGTAAAAATACTGTAGCTTTATGGAGGGTCCCCTACAGTTTTTTCGTGACGCGTGAATGATTTTTTTGCGTGATGCGTAATGAAGATTTATATTTTCCCGTGATTTTTGGTATAAATCTCTTTGCTCGTGAATTCGATTTTTGACTTTTTCGTGATCCGTGAAACACTTATTGACTTACACGTGATTCGTGAACCAACGACTTGTGCGGGAAATAATTCTGAAGTTTTTATTCGTCAATAAAATGGTGTTGATATTAAGCTACAATTACCGTCACTGCCCTTCAAATAATGGCCATCGGGTTTTACCTGCAGTGGCTAACGAACATTGGGTAAACTGTGTTCAATTCCGTGAATCGGAGTTTCATTTTTTCGTGAAACGTGATTCACCTTTTGCGTTTTTACACGAGACAAGATTGATGGCTTTTTACCGTGAACGTGCATGCCCTTTTTCGAATTTCCCGTGATACGTGAAAAGGCCGAATATTGTTGCGTGATTCTGTAAGAAGAAGGGGTATAGGAAACCCTCTTTATGTTGTACACAGACGTCAAGAGTTAATCAATGTTTAGGAATAGTATGCAAACTGAAAAGTATTTAAAAATTTTTGAAATTGTTCGAAATTTTCAGAAATGTTTTATAATCATTGTAAAGTTGAGGCTTTTACTTTTACTTACCCGTAAGACTGGTGGCATTATTTATATTTCAATACACTGTTTCCTTTAATGTGCTCAGAGCTCCTCCATAGAATAAACAGATAAGAGGCCGTAGAAATCTAACTATTATTATCGGCTGTGAAAAGTATAGGAAAATAGTTAATTTTCAATATACAGTACTAGCCTTAACAAAGGCACTGGAAACGCACGAAATTTTGCAAAAAACAACAAAAATAGAATAAAATGCACTGAGGAAAAAACTAGACTGAGTACCTCCCACTTTCCCCTGATCAGCTTTTTTAAAAAAATTGAACTTGTAATATTATACATCAAGAAAACCAACAGGTTATATATTTTTGGTAACACTGTAAATAAAGATTGTAATAAACTTGTACTTCAATTCAAGTGTACTTGCATTTTGCACATCCATAATGTAAATTAATCTTAACTGCACCATACTCTTCAAAAGAGCCAAAATGATGTTAGAGTTTTTTAATACTTGCTGGTTAAAAATTAAATTACAACTAGCAGAGAAAAAGGTTAAAAGGCGGTAAAATTTGGAATCACTTCTTAAAGTCATGCACAAGTAGAAATAAGTAGAGTGTAAATACAAACTTATATCACTTACTTTTAGATGCTAAAAGTAAAAATTTCAAGGATAATATTGCAACTCTGCACAGCCTTAACATTTCAATAGAATTTGGCTAAATTAGAGTAATAGTGTTGGTCAAAGAACAGCGTAATGTAAAAACATAAATCTATAACAGATAAAAAGGTGTGAAAAAATCTCATGGTAACGGTAAAAATAATTGTAGGGTGCAACTTTTTCTCCTTTGACCAAGAAACTGGTAATGGGTTCTTTGATAAAACTTGTAAAAAAAGTTCATATCGATGCTGGGCAATCTGGCGGCACAAACCTTCTTCTGTAATCTATTTACAGTTGACTCCTAATAACGCAAACCTTCAAGGGAACACAGAGATTTGAGTTGTCGAGTGTTCGAATTATCTAGGTAAATTAGTGAGAGAATGGCTTAGAGGGAAAACGAATTTAGTTTGATACATCGAGAGGTTCAATTATTGGAAGTCAACTATATTTGAAGGAAAGTATTGAACTTCTACAATTACACGATCGACAAACAGAACTTACGGCACAATATTTTGAAATGATTTTCTTCAAGTTCTTGTTGAAGTTCGCCACAACATATTAAAATCATACTGTTAGTTGACTATCAAGCAGCTTGTTGTTCTGGCCTGAATAACCTACATCGCTGCTACTTGTTCATCAAACTCTCAATATCCTCCACTTCTTTAGGGCACTCTGCTGTC
>JANRMR010180212.1:0-11766 GCA_025434825.1 Bergia sp. 'catenularis' | reverse complement strand
ATGTAGTTCAGACCACAGCCTTCAAGATGCATTAAGTTCTGTTTAATGTAGTTCAGACCTCAGCCTTCAAGATACAACTAAAAATTCCATTTAATGTAGTCCAGACCTGACAGCCTTCAAGATACATAAATTCAGTTTATAATGAAGTTGGATCTCAGCCTTCAAGATGCATTAAATTCAATTTAATGTAGTTCAGACCTCAGCCTTTAAGATACATAAATTCAATTTAATGTAGTTCAGACCACAAACTTTCAAGATATACATTTGAATTCAATTTAATGTAGTTCAGACCACGTCAGGCTTCAAGATACATAAATTCAATTTAATGTTAGCTCAGACCTCTGAGCCTTCAAGATTCATGCATGTGCATAAATTTTATGTTTTACTGATACGTTGTATGTAGTATTAATCTGCAGACTTCAGCCTTCAAGATACAATGAAATTTATGTAACTTGACAGACGTCGTTTAATTTGAAGACACACAAATTTATGTAACTCACTGATCAAACCTCAGCCTTTGAGGCACATAAATTTACAAAATGTAATTAACCCAGATCTCAACCTTTAAAGAATATAAATTTTTAAAACTCAGATTTCTGAGCCTTCAAGTTAAATAAATTTATGTAACTTGATCAGATCTAGCTCTCAGCCTTCAAAATAGGAATAGACCAACGATTTTCAACATTGGATGTGATACTGCCTTAATGTATTTTAACTCTGTGTGGAAACAAAAATTGTTGGGGTAAGGTCAGTAGTGTTGAGGCTTGAATAATGTTGACAAAGCCAGGCCTTAATTTTTTTCTCAGAATAATAGAAAACTCTGATGCCCCGAGGTTCAACCTGAGCCCAAAATTAATTTCTTGAGTCCCACAAAGTTGCCTTAAGTCACACAAGGTTGCCTTAAATTACCCAGGTTAGGATTTCTTCTTTAAGTCGCCTTAAATCACCTTAAGTTGCATAAAGCTGCACAATGTTGCCAAGCAAGTTTGGGGGAGGGGGTGGTGGTTTATCCCCCAGTCACCTTAATTCACTTTAAATTGCCTTATGTCACACAAAATCGCCTTAAGTCGCACAAAGTCGCCCTAAGTCGCACAAAGTTGCACAGGTTTTGGGGATGATTTTTCCTTAAGTCGCCTTAGATCGCCTTAAGTTACGGCGACTTTGGGTCCCAAAGTAGGCCTATTCCGTGGTACGGAAAGTTGACAATCCTGAAGTTGAAGTCTTCTCTTTTATCATGAACGTTGATTCAAACATTCCCTTTTTCATCTCCAATGTTCATGGTAGTATCAAGATAAGATATTTCTGTAAGTTTGGTAGTAGTCTTTTTCAGTTGTAATTCCGACGGGTAAATATCGTGATGTCCCTCTTAATTAGATTGGTCATAAATTCGTATTCATAAGCATGAAGAGAGCTACTTTGTATCCAGTGTCACCTGGATTCCTGGGAAGAACAGTTCCATCTATTTAAATCTCCATCGTAATCCACCTACTAACTTACAAAACCATAGGAGAAGCTCCCCATTTGTATGTTCAAAGGTTTATTGACAAAGAAAGTAAGTTTCAAGGTAAACTATCTATAAGCAAACTCAGTTCAGTCACCAGTCTAAGTTTTTAAAGAGGCAAAAGTTACGAATGATTCGTTTTAGGCGGCGATGAAGTTGAATTGTAGTTATAATTATAGTTATATTGTAGTACTAAATTAGATTAAATAGCTTTGGACCTTGGTAGAGGAAATTGATCAAAGCTTTTTGATGGATTAAGGCGTTTGCTTTCAGAACGTTTTTGATAAATAACAGTAAAAATTCTGAATGAGAGCCATGAAAGAGTTCCTTTAAAAGTTAAGAAATGAGACCCAATACTCAAAATGCAACAGAAAGTAGTACTTCCAGATCTTGAATGCTCGAATTTGGATTCGTTTACAATATACCGGATTCAACCAACTGCGCTGGCCCGGTCACGTCCTGAGGTTCGGTGACTCCCGCCTCTCAGAGCAGGTTCTCTACGGTCAATTTTGTACTAGAACAAGGGCTAGAGCTGCGGGTCAGAGAAAACAATACACGGACACTCTTAATGGCCTTTCTCAAGGCATGCGAAATCTTGTGAAGATGAGTGGAAGGATCTTGCCCGCGACACTCACAGATCTGTCTGTAGAAGGGCCGTACGTGAGTGTGTAACACGATTCTAGTTGACTAGGCGGGGCGAGCAACGGACCCACATGCAACTGACAACATCTGCAACGTGTGCGGGATGCCTTGCGCCTCTCGGAATGGCGCCTCGTCAATCACTTTGGGGTGCATAGGATTTGAATAGCTCTTTTCACAGTTTCTGAAAAGTAACCAAGCCTTTGTCTGGCACCGAAACGAACGTCGACCTTGCATGGTTAGAGATGTGAAACTGGTATAATAATAACACTGATTTATTTTATGGCTGAGTAAATTCACCTGCTGTGATTGGCGAATTCGAGGTCCTCGAATTACGTACGGAGCTAGTTATGGACCTCTCGGAAAGATGTGTTTGTTTTGTTTTGCTTCGCAGCAAAATCGTACGAAATGACTGAGAATATTATTCAACTAGAAAGTCCATAATTATGACGACTACATTGTCAGTGTATAACACTTGCGTAATTTCGAATTTAAACATTTTCCAGAAGTAAACATGAACATGAAAACTCACAATGACTAGTAGAGATTTGTCAGTTTCTGCAAAGACAAACAGGCTAAATTACTACATAATTATAAGCAACAAGATACCTGGCAAGCTTCTTTGTCTCTATTTTTCCCGCTCCAAAGAAGTGCTGAATAAATAAACTCGAGATAGAAACCTCTTGACAATCGTGTGCAATTAATGCTATGCTGGCACAAAGCACTCGTTTGTTGGAATGCTTTGAAAAGATTACTGAGCAGACAAAGCCTTCTTTACTGTCACAAATTAATCGAAATCTAAAGAAATGATAAAACATAAATGTTATCCGAAAAGGAAATTAACTGATAAAGCCTTTGTTTAATCCGAAAAACCACTTTATTACAGTCCAAATCGCGCTCAACTTTAATTCAGCTTCGGTAAACAAAACGATCGACAACGAATTCCTTTAGTCGAATATATTTTGTTCATCAAATTGCCTTGATTGAGATAAAGCTTGACAAAACTGATAAACTAGTAGTATAGTAGGTATGGAATTACTCTTATTTTTTGCGCGCCATTGCGGAGCCTGCATAAATTATCTTTGGATGACGTCATAGCTCATGAATAGAATGCGGAGCCGGTGTGGAGGAATAAATTATTGCTTTTGTTTTCCAGACTCATGAATAAAATGCTAATCCTTTATGCTAATAAGTTAACGGTTTTGGCGCCAAATGCAACAAGGTAATATTTTGGCTTGATTTATTTTATTTTGCTATTTTCCCAACTCTGCTTTACCAAAAGAAAACCAAGAGTAGGTTTTGGCGGAATTTCTACGCTTGACTGATCATGTTTATTTTTCTGTTGTTTTCTGACGGTTTTTATTTTTCAACCACCCAAACTGTACAGAAGGATTCTTGTTTCGGTTTCTAACATCAAGGTTTTAGTTTTTGTTCCTTCCATTTCCTTTATTTGTTAGGAAATTTAACAAATACCGGAATTGTGCAAATCATTGCTTTAACTAATTGGTATGCAAGTTTCAACTTTTCAGTTCGTTGAGATTTTTTATTATGATCTTGTACCATATGAAAATCCCTATTTTACAGTTTTTGTTGATATCTATCTATCTAGGAGAAAAAAAGTGCCGGTGGAGAAGAAGGGCATGCGGAAGAGGAGGAGGATGGTGTGGAGGAGGAGGAGGAGGGTATGGAGGAGGAGGAGGATGGTATGGAGGAGGAGGAGGATGGTATGGAGGAGGAGGAGGATGGTATGGAGGAGGAGGAGGAGGGTATGTGGAGGAGGAGAAGGGCATGCGGAAGAGGAGGAGGATGGTATGGAGGAGGAGGAGGAGGGTATGTGGAGGAGGAGGAGGGTTTGGTGGTGATGGTGAAGTGTGTGTGTAAGTGTACACACGCCCTCCTCCCCATACGCTCCTCCTTCTCTTCCTCAAACCCTCCTCCTCATGCCCTCCTCCTCCTCATGCCCTCCTTCTCAAACCTTTCTCCTCCTCCTCCTCACACCCTCCTCCTCCTCCTTCTCAAACCCTACTCCTCCTCCTCTCCCTCCTCCTGCTCCACCACATTTTTTCTCTTAGATAGATAGATAGATTATATTAAAAGAAAAAAAGTACTTGTCTCAAGTACGATCTATTATCTATTTACTATTAAAATACAAATAATTGCTATTATAATCAAATTAAAAAGATACGTTTTGAGCTGTTTTTTTAAAAATAACTATATAAGATGACTTTCGAAGGCTGTAGGGCAGGCTGTTCCATAGTTTAGGTGCACAGACGGAGAAGGATCTGTCTCCATAAGTCTTGTAGTTGGAACCAGGTACAAGCAGATGTTCATTTGAAACATAGCAAAGACGGTGAGTAAATTTGCGATGATATTAGAGACTCGACAGATAGATGGGGCAGAGTTCATTTAGGGATTTATAGAACAGGAGGAGGATCTTGAAGATAATTCGGTAGTGAATGGGAAGCCAGTGTAGCTGAGTCAAAACAGGTATGATGTGGTCATATCTCTGAGAGAGAGTAACAATTCGAGCAGCAGAGTTCTGGACTGATTGTAATTTCCGAAGAAGCGACTTGGGTAGGCCGTACAAAAGAGAATTGCAGTAATCCAGCTTTGAGGTGACAAAGGCGTGAATAAGAACCTCTACAGAGTTTTTTGTTAGATATTTGCGGATTCTGAGAATATTTCTGAGGCGAAAGAAGGATGACCTTCAGACTTGCTTAATATGTTCTTCAAAGGATAGGGTTTCGCCAAAAATGACACCGAGGTTAGTGGCAGAACTAGAGAAAGGAATCAGTTCGTTTCCAACTTGAATGTGGTAAAGTGGAGGACGAGGACAGAACTTCGTGTGTATAACGGACAAAATGGTTTTATCTTGATTGAGACCATTAAGGATCATTCATCCGTATATATCAGAAATGCAATCTTCAATACGGCTCTTCACTAAATCAAGGTCACTGTCAGCTTCAAACGAGACATACACTTGAGTATCGTAGGCGTAGATACGATAACTTAGGTTATGGCGTTTTATCATATCGGCAATAGAGGCTGTGTACAGCAAGTATAGGATTGGTCCAAGAACAGAACCCTGAGGGATGCCAGTTTTCAATAAGATTTCCCCCATTTTATTCATGAGCTATGACGTAATCCTAAGATAATTGTGCAGGCTTCGCAATGGCTTCCAAAAAGGGCTAATTCCGCTCACTCTATACTACTTATACTATATAAGAACGTTTTACAAGTATTCAATTGTAATAAATGGCAAATATCCTAACCTTGTTTCCAACTGAATACTGATTTGTCGTTTCAGTCCAATTACCTGTAAAAGTCCTCCCTGAGTCTAAACAACCCCATCAAATGAAAAGAGTCAAACAACTGCTGATAAAACATATTCAATACGACGAACCAAAATAAAAACAGCCATTCCACTCGAACTTTGCTGGTCGAATAAACAGGCAGCCAACACCGCGACGTGCGCAGCGACGTGTTACACTAAAAGGGCGCGCTTTTTGAGGTACACAATCCAACAAGAGTAAGTATGTCAACGTCATTCTCCCGTACAAAAAGGACAAGGGAGCCATATAATAAATATCTTATTAACCTCGTTGCTCGGTCCGTACCGTAAGTTTGCTCCAATCTCGTTTTTTCCGTGAGAATGGAGCAAAAGTCGGGTCCGTATCTTACGGTACGGACCGAGCAATGAGGTTATTAAGAGGTATTTATATGTCAAAGTTGTGGAGGTTTGCATTCATGCCAAGTCAACCTTCGCCTTCATACCAGAAGAGGCTTGGTTACTTTTCAAGACCTGCGAAAGGTCTACTCCGTAACTGGCAATCCTACTCGATTCTTGTGATCCCATACAGATGATGATGACACCGGGTAGGATTTCGTGCTGACTCACAAACCGTTTCGTTACACAACGTGAAACAGAAGTCGTTTCTCGCGGTACAAAAACCTACCCAAAATGTCAAATATTATTTTAGGAAGCGTTACATCTCACGTTCGAAACGGCACGAAAAGTTTGCAGGAAAAATTGTTCCAAGTGTAAACAGAAGGCCTATCCGCTATGGTTTTTACGACGGCACGAAACCTATCCGGTATAGTGTAAACAGAAGGCCTATCAGTTATGGTTTTTATGGCGGCACGAAAGTTATCCGGTATAGTGTTAACAGAAGGCCTATCCGCTATGGTTTTTGCGACGGCACGAAAGCTACCAGGTATATTGTAAACAGAAGGTATATCCGCTATGGTTTGTATAACGGTACGAAAGCTATCCGGTATAGTGTAAAAAGAAGGCCTATCAGTTATGGTTTTTATGGCGGCACGAAAGTTATCCGGTATAGTGTTAACAGAAGGCCTATCCGTTATTGTTTTTACGACGGCACGAAAGTTATCCGGTATAGTGTAAAGAAGGCCTATCCGCTATGTTTTTTACGACGGCACGAAAGTTATCCGGTATAGTGTAAACAGAAGGCCTATCCGCTATGGTTTTTACGGCGGCGCGAAAGCTACCAGGTATAGTGTAAACAGAAGGCCTATTTGTTATGGTTTTTATGAAAGCACAAAAGTTATCCGTTATGGTGTAAACAGAAGGCTTATCCGTTATGGTTTTTACAACGGCACGAAGGTTATCCGGTAAAATGTAAATAGAAGGCCTATCCGCTATGGCACGAAGGCTATTCAGTATGGTATAAAGGAAGCCTTACTTTCCATGGTATGGCTTCCAAAGCAGCCGCCTCATCTCGTCTCATTTGCGCAGTGGGACCCTCGGAAACTGGACATCTGCAATCATGTGGTTACGCATACAACTGGAGCCTCCACAAAATAAAATTCCATTAAAAAACTAGAACCAATTAATTGGCAGGAAAGAAAACGTTATCAGCTGGAAATTGCTGAAGTAACAGGACCTGTCCGATTTCAGAGGACCCCACTGCGCGAAGGAGATGAGGCGGTGCTTCGGAGGCTAGCCATAGTATAGATATAGTCTGCATGTTATAATGTATATTATATTATGTTATAGTGAAGTATTATGTAGTCAATACTGATTTAATGAAGGGCAACCAATACGTACACTGAGATTTCTGTGGAGTGGCATCTGATTACTTAGAACAGATTGTTAATTAACACTTTTATTATACGACATGGTATTTTAGAGTACAAACACGTACCAAAATATGAGACGTTACTACACTGTTTAGAAACCGGTTTGACCGGTTCAGTGATTGTCAGTTACTACCTTGATAGTTTATCCGAGGTTTTTGATGCTGTAACAAGTTTAAAGAAAACATAAAAATTACTTTGACAAAAATTGCCTCTTGTGTCATACAATGAACAAATTATTCAACGGAAAGTTAAACCGTCTAAAGTCTGGAAAAAATAAGAGTAGCTCGTAAAAATAACCAGCCGTATTATACAACTTTCTGTGCTAATAACCTATATTTATCTCCAAACATTTATTTTAAGCCAAATTTTTGATTTCATACATCTCCCTATTCCATTGTCTTGTTCATGCTATTGCTTTTTGATCTTAGATATTGCTGTCGGAGCATTCGGATCTGAAAATACATTTCTATTCAGGTAAAGTATTTGTATACTGAAGTCGACGCCAAAAGGTTGACAGTACACTGTACACAAGACCAAGACATCAAAATTTAAATTTAACTTGCAGTCATTATTCGAATGCAAGGTTTCTCAAAAGGGAGACAAACTCAGTTGAACTCCGTTGGAAAGTACTCGCAGTAGCAAAACTTCCACTTATTTCTATTATGTAGCATTTAAATGTCATAAATGGTTCTTTCTTTCCTCCAAGCATCCAAAAGATATCTTATTCTGAAACACACGAGAGCTGATAATCGATTTCTTCAAATTTGGGCCAAAGCTGGTTTGTAACGAAAAAAATTTCCGTTTTGCAATTCAGTTAATTATATGCAGCAGTCGTGCATAAAATAAGAATACAAAAGAAGATCACCAACACTGAATTTCCTTCCTTTTGCTTTTAGTTTCTGTGCTTTCTTCGTTCTTACTTCTAAATCTTGTATAATAAGTATTGTTTCATTATTTTCTACCATCTACTTGTTCGAACGTGTACAACCGTGCGTTTGGATACTGAATTGTGTTGTTTTATTACATGGTTCAAATCTCAGTATTTTCGGCTTTAATAAACTCTAAAAAATGAATGACGCGGAAAATAAAGAATCTAAGACACAGTTTTACTAATCAACTGTACTAAATTTAATAATGTAAATGCAACTGACGGCAAAAAACGAAATTTGGCAGAATTGGGACCTCCTGAAGGAAAGGCGCTGGCTCAGAAACGACTCTCTTAATTTTGATATCAATCACGGTTTTTAAACAAGTATTATAGCGATTATTTTGGAAATTGTATTAGCTTTCCAGTTTTAGGCTTATTGGTACTTGACTGACATTAATGGGGCTTTTGTATGATATCTGAATGATTGAATTGATGTTTAAACTGAGGCTGCTACAGTTATTTCAGATTTGAAATATTCATTGACAACACACGAAGACGATTTGACATTTTATGTCTAAGTTCCCTTAATTCTTTTTAAACCCATGCAATTAGGTATTACGTATACACTTATTTTTGTCTGTTTTATTGTATTTTTATGTTGATACCATGAATTTGGATTTTTCAACTTTTGTGTATTTTCCATTCGAGTATTTTAATAATTGTCGTTGTCATTATCATTAACAATGATAATTAACATTATCATTATCATCATCATTATTATGATGATGATCATCCTGTTAATGACTGAAGTTGATCTCAGATTTTACCAACACAATTAACAGAAGTCAACAAAACTTATGATGGAAGAAGACATATATTCTAATAAGAAAATCAAACATGATGACTATCACGGTGAACCAGTTTTGACCATAATACTCATGCTGACTGTTCGTTTTGAATTTGTCGCTCTCAGGACAAGACGAATTATAGATGTGGAAGCTCGGATGGATCTGAGTACTGATCAGATTGTGTTGGATAACAATGACACTCTCTGTGTGGAACCTATCAACAATCAAAAATATAAATGGTAAGATAGCAGAGTGAGTTTTTAAAAGAAATATAAATATAAGCTCCTAGCACAAACACATTCTGTTTTAAGTTGAAACATGTTTACGGATCGCAAGTCAAATTGACCCTTTTAACTGGTTAATTAAATGATGGCTATAATATTGATTATAAACTGCAGGAGAATCATAAATACGATTTAACAGCAATGTCAAAAACACTAAAAGTCCCATATTCATAACCACCACCACCCCCCCGCCCCTCTCCCCCCTCCCCCTCTTTATAAGCCTCTTTATAAAAACTGCTAAAGTTTGGTCACATTATACAGCGTTTGGAGTAGGAATTATTAGCTTCTGGATGATTTCCAAGCGATGAACACTGTCATCAAAGTTAAAAGAATGATGCTTAAGAATACTGGTAACTGTAGCCCAGTGTCCGAATGCTGAGCAGTGACAGCAGTAAAAGTGTTTTACAGCTATTTTAAAGAATATTGGACATCTGCAAATCGTTATATCAACATGATTTGGGGGAGCCTTGCCTCTCGTTCTGCATGCCATCCTTCGCTCTGTACACAGAGCAAAGGAAACCAGCAAAACACCAAATAAACCAGTTTAATAAGGTCGGTCAAAACCAGCTGAGCCCAATATAAGAACTCTTATCTCCCAGAATACTAGGTGTACAATAAAACCATGAAGAATATCTTTAGATTTAAATTGGTTATTTCCTGCCTCGTCATTAGACGAGTTGAACTTTTTTGACTGGTCAGGTGTTTCTGATATTCGCTTTCAATTAGGCACAAAGATCTGGAATGCAATTATGAATTCTTTAATATACTACCCCAGTCTTTTATTTAAAGAACTTATTTGGAAAAGTATTACTTTACATCGGTTTATCAACTCATCGTTCTTTTGTTTCAAGGCAACGTTTTCTGCCTCCTTTACCTTTGGCATTTACTTTAAATAAAAGAATATTTATTTCTAGATTGTTGCCTTCACCAATTGGTCTTTATGTTTGTTTTGGTTTCTGGACGTGGTCTATTTTATGAGTCAGTGAGTCACGAGTCATGAGTCAATGAGTCAAGTGGGAAAAAAATGGTAATGCATTTATTTCGGGTAACTGTCAAATGTATACACAGAGAGGGTAATTATTGTACGTTCTTCAGACCAATGACGGTTTGGCCTCGGTCAGTCTCTCCCCACGGGCGATGGGAAACGTTTGTTACGAGTCGAGTATCGCCGAGACGTTTCAGTGACACAAAATAACTCAAACTTTTGTTGATTTGTACTCACGGAGTCCTATTTCCCATATTAACTTTTCCTGCAAGCCGCAATCGGATATTTTGCGTTTGTTTTGAAGTGAATTTTCTCTCGCAACTCGAGCCGCCATTTTCCTTTCGTTGTTAACTTAGCCCCAGGCCGCGTAAAACAAACCTGCGCCGCGCAGCACGTTTGAAGAATGGACCTCTTTCATGCAGCCAAGCCGTACAATTATCCTATGAAGAGAAAATGGCGGCTTGAGTTGCGAATTGCAAGTAAATTACCCGTTACCACTGGACTGAGCAGTGATATTTAAATCATGCGGATTACGACACATTGCTGAATACCCCAAAAGGATGATTATATTCACCAAGGTTTCTGGTGTAGAGTGTGAATTGCAGGATAAACTGTTCAACGGAAAAGTTGAATTTCTCCTAATGACGCGGAATGATACATTCAGATCAAAACCCAGATAGATTTTTGTATGTTCTGCGACACTTTTAGTTCAAAATTTGCTCAGTGGCGAAATGACATGAAATTATGGACACGTGTGACCCTCTCATGTAAGTATAATATAGCGACGGGGCAGATTTATGCCTTTTTTAAAACCAAATTTAACTTACATTTATAACCAGGAAACAAAATTTCCGTCGTGATTCCCGCGACTTGCTGCCTACTGAGCCAGCGGTCTACTGTCTAGCATGAATGACTCATGACTCATTGGCTCATTAAAAAGTTACACTCGTGTTTCTGTATTTGCTGTCGTGTAGCCGACCATGATATATAATTTTACTTCGCCATAATTGAGGTTGCCCAGTTTTGAATATTTGTATTAGTTTATATTGGTTTAGATGAAAACAACTTGGAATCTTTATCTTTATTATCTTGTTTTAACTATAATCGTAAAGCATTTATTGATTGACCTCAAAGGCTTTGCTTAAAATAAAATTAATTAGTTTTTATGTAATTTATAACTCAATGGATCGAACAAAAACATTCTTGTTGCTGTTGCTCTTCTGCAGTATCAACATAACACTGGAGTTTAATTTCGAAGACAAAGAGGCCTCCAATCCAAAAGGTATGTCTAGTCTTTTATAAATTCAAAGTCTTTGGCTTGCAATATCCGAAAAGCAATTTCGGCCTGAACAAGTACTATGCTATATCTTCTCATAAACAGAACTTATTTCAGCCAGTAATACTTTCCTCAAACAACCTTTGAAACAAACCGCGTCGGAAACTTAAAACTGTCCCCAATATACATAAGGCCCGATCCAAACGCCGCTCCACTCATGTGCCGAACCTAACTGATGAGTTAAGTACGGCAGAAGAGCGGCGTT
>JANRMR010180190.1:0-11769 GCA_025434825.1 Bergia sp. 'catenularis' | reverse complement strand
GTTGTGCTTGCGTGACATGATGTAATCCGTGGCTCTATCCAGTTTTAGAACACGCAACTGCAGCGAATCAAAGCGCGCGTACTATCGCTTCTATTTTCCAATTCATTATATCTTCGGTCGAGAACAACTTCCTTGCTGCAACTAATTTCAACTTTTTATTTTGATTGAAAATACCATGATCGAGTCGTTAGGTAGTTTGTCATTCCGCGAAAGAGAGTCGTAAAATGATGCCAGAAAATGTAACAAAATGCAGCCAAAATCACCTTTTTATAAGAGATGTCGAACCTAAAGGTAAAACACTGAACGATTTAACGACAATTGGAATCATTAAAATTAAATGAAATGCCAAAGTAGGCGGTGCTGTAAGACTTGAACTGCAAGATTGAGCTCTGAATGAAGTTGAAAAGAAAGTAATTTTCGTGTTTCTGACGTACTACAGGAAACCCCTTTTCTGTTAAAGCGCAAGATATATATGAAATAATTACTAAGTTAATTTAATATAATATGTAATATATATACTGAGTTAATTGATCTTCTTGCAGACCATTCACGAAGCTGTTCAAGCGCCTCTGCCTGTCCTGCGTGCGATATACGAGTCTGTGGGACAGGACCGGGCAAAGTTGCTGGAAAAGGTGCAACGCAGGTGTGTGGAGAGTTTCCATTTTTCATCCACAGCCAGACACGCGCTATTTTATAATACAACCTATTACCCAAATGATTCCTGTTATGTAAGTGGAATCTCTGCTTTGGAGTAACTGGATTTTTTTTTATAGTTTTGATGGCTCCGGATTTCAGGTGTCGGACGAAATTAGAGAGTCTGCAAAAAAATGGTGAGCTATTGGTCTTTTGAAAATTAAAAAGGATTTATTATTGGAAAACAAAACAACGTTTATGCAGTAATGGTGGATTTCAGTATGTCATTGTTTTCATTTACCTCATTAGCATAATATAGCAAAAATCTATCTTCAAGATTCAAACAAAAAATGTACATAAATCGAAGAACATTCCACAATGAATACTTTCTAAAGGTTTGATCCCGATATATTGAATACCTTTGGAGTAATGTGTCTTTGAAAGCGTCGAAAATTACTGATATTGTATGACTGGAGGCAGAAGTTGCCTCCAGTTATAGAAATCTCTATAAATTCGATATACTTCAAACACCCATTTCTCCTAGGTTTTTCGACAATGGGTACTAATTTTTTCATTTTCTATCGAATTACGAACTCACTTTGTTTGAAGCTAATTATTCAAAATGTCAACATTGACGTCACCAGAAGTAGTTACGCCCATAGTCACCCTCATGTAACTATATCATCACCCAGTTCTTGTCTTTCTCTTGGGTTACAATAGATCAAAGGAGTAAATCTATGTTTTAAGGTTTTTTACTTCTTTGAAGCTTTATTCTTTAACTAATATCTTGCAGATCTTTTGTTTGTGTCTCAACCCATAAAACTGTGTACCTATCAGTTACCACAGAAATTTTCCCTTTCGTAAACAGTCTATGCCAAGTCGTGAATGCGGAAATACAACTAGTACTATCCCTGACGCCAATCCAAACCGAATTAACCCTAAAAAAGAAATCAAATGAAAAGAAAAGAGAAGCTAAGTAGAACAAATATAAAAGAATTACCGTATTTTAATTTTTTACCGCATATGTGTTACAAATTGTATCAACTTTATTGGAAATGCATCAACTGTTATTGGAAATGGCATCGACTGTTACAAATGGCATCGACCGTTAGCGAAAGAGTCTGTGTTGTGACACCATCTATTAGTTTATTACTGTCTATGACTCTGTCGGTCTGTCTTCATCGCTCTGTTTCGATCTCAGTTGTTTGAAATTGTAATTGGGTGCGAGACCGTAAAGCACAATTATTAATCTAAGTGAGTTTTTGCAGCCTAATTCTGACTTACCTGCTGCAACAGGGAAAGACCAGTTGAAAAGCCTGAGATCGTTGAACCAAGCTCAGAGGATGCAGTCATCGACCTAGGTGTGGTGCGGTATCGTCCAGATGATCTCAAACCAAAAACCCAAGAGGCGAAGGTTGAGGATGCTGAGATGGTGCAGAAACTTATACCGACACTAAGTGAGGTTGAGATCGAGGAGGTGAGTGGGCAAATACTCAACTGACAGACAAGAATCTGTGTGTACGACTCTTTATTTAACAGGTTTATTGGCAGCACGTATAGAAAAACATAAAAATATAGAACAAAACACTGTAACTAATTGTAAATGATAACGGCCAATAAGGGAACCTGAACGCGACCCATAGTCTCATGTCAGGCGTTTCCCTGTCGACTTAAAAGACGAGACCAATAAATAGACGAGAACAGTGAAAACAGGACTTTACGTGGGCTATTGCTCGGAATTTGTGGCACGGGCAGTTCCAAACAAGGGACCAAGTGGATTGAAAATCAACATCAAGGACAGAGTCAAGAAGTGAAAAATAGGTTTCCAAAGTGTAAGTTCTAAAGTAGGAAGTGTCCTTCCTCCTGTAAGGGAATTTAGTTCATTCTTTTGTTCAGGGTTAGTTTCACGGCTGGAAAACCAAGTGCGAATACTTTGAGTTTTAAATTTAGACATCTTTTTGAGCCTCTTGATCAAGGAAAGAAGCATTATATCTGATATAATGCGTGACAACTGATTTGATTAGCTAACAGAGGACAAAAGTAGTGTTTGCTTACGAGGATAGTACTTGTGGCAGATGGAACAGGTTTTCAGTATTTACTTTATTTTTTTATTTTAGTGTATCAATGAAAACTTTATTGAACAAATTTTTGAAATTAACGCTGATCTTCTCCCCCTCCAGACTCGTAAAAAGCAGGCCCGTACAAAGTCATCAGAACTGTTACGGAAAGAACTTGATAAGGAACGCAAACCGGGAAGCACAGACTATTTACGCAAGGTAATGTTCCAGAGAGAGCTACTCTCGAGCTTTCGTTCAAAGGATCGTCTCATTTTTCCGTTTTTTCTCTTAATTTGTTTTGATATTAATGTGATTATTCGCTTGTTTTACACAGCAGCAAATAATTCGGGCCAGAACTGTTAAATTACAGTGTTTCACATACGCACCAAACTGATTAGATACATGTCAGCCACTTTATAGAGATTTCTAGTTGCTCGTGCACTCTCTCAGCGGTCGGTATAGTCCGTCTGCGCAATAGCAAACAAAAGCTTGTTATTGTCCTGCTTGATACGTGTACAGAATCTATTTTGATCTCAGTCTCAAATGTCAAGATTTTTCCTTACTCATGTTATAAATCAACAGTTCGAGATCTAAAATCCTCTTCCAGAACAGGAAAATTCATTGAAAGAGTTTCTTTTCTAAAATAGAACAAATTTCAGTTCGAGTGGGCATTGTAAATTCCAGAAGTTAGTCAAGAGCTCAGTGCATAAATATAGCAAATTCATCAATTCAAATCTATTTTCATTTTACTAAATATAAAGCAACAAACTGTCATTTATAAATATAATGATACAAATGTGGTAAGTTAAAGAGCTGTTTAGATTTACCAAATGCTTAGAATTCACGGGTAATCAGATATGGCACTAGTATCTTCGACATGTGTTTTAAGTAAAATGTGATATTTTCTTATACGTCTTTCAAAATATTTTTCAAAACCTTATCTAAGAAAAGAGTATCCTCTTTTCTCTTGATACCATTAGTACAAGTCTGTCTACTGCCTTTCTTCCTTCCTTGTTTTACCACCAAAGACTACAGTAAAAACCTGCAAGCAAGAATCTAGTTTTTAAGAACCTGTTGGGCCAAAATTTGCCAGTTATACCCCCTCTATACAAGAACCTGTTTAGTCTAAAATTTGAAACAGGTTCTTATTTTCTAAAATCTATTTTTAAAAAATGTGTACAGTTGGGCAAATAATGTTATGTTCTGAAGGGGGACCTCAAAATGCATGTGATCACTGCCTCAATTTTCCTTATTACATGTAGAGTTATTTTTACACAAATACTTCTTGGCATGCAGATTTTATATATTAAGGAATTAACTGAATACCACTAAATTCTATCAGCAACAATGTAATTTTTTTCTTCAGAAAATAAGAACCTATTTAAAAACCTAAATAGCCTAGATTTGTGCTAATTACCATTTATGTAAGAACCTGTTTAGGCTAACTTGGGAAAGTGCAGGTTCTTACTCGCGGGTTTTTACTGTACTGTAGTTTCAAATCTTGTGTTTTTGAAATTAACAACGTTCGTTTCCAATTCATAGGTAAACCTAGCACTGTCAATTATATATGCTCGTCATATGATGGCAGCGCTGCTGTCTGATTGGCCAGAGGGAGAACCAATCACCAGCCAGCTATTGGACAAGTGTGACGAGGTACAGCTCATCGGACTGTTGGACCTACTACAAAGACAGGAGTCCAAAGAACAGTTTGAAAAGGTTTGTTACAATAACTATACACTCTTGATATCCATTGAACAGTAATATATTAAAATTAATTCTCAAACAATAGACATCGACACGAGGCTCTGGGGAACAAAACATATAAACTTTATATTTTATTCCCCAGAGCCTCGTGTTTATGCCTATTGTTTGAGAATGAATTTTAATATATCGAAAGTGGTCTATTTTCCATATGTTTTGTCACATCGTCTAACATTAAATGAGTTCCTTGTTATAAAGTGCTGGGAAAGTGTGGGTTTTTTAAAGCCCCCGATAGAACGTCGAGAGGCTAGACCAACGGCGTAACGTCCCTGTCCACGGGCGGTGTGGCGAAAGAAGGTTGCCCAAAGTTCAACCCTGGACTTGGCCGGGGATTATTAAAACCGGGGCCTTCTGGTTGGCATTCTAAGGTCTTACCAACTGTGCTAATCTCGCACACACATGCGATTCGGGTATTGAACCCAGGACCTTCTGGTTGGCAGTCAGAGACCTTACCAACTGTGCTAGCCTCACACACACATACTCGCGTATTGTATAATAGTTATGGGGTGTTGCTTCGTATATCAAATATTTAAGTCAAATTTGGCAAGTTTGGATAGGTTAAGTAATACATCACCAACCCAGCACATTGTCAAGGAAGGAGGTCTAAGAAACAATATTGTTGATATTCCTACAACCCCACTTTACGATCTCAGAAGTTGCATTCTTCGCAGTAGATCACACTTATATCAGATCCCACGTGTTTTACCAACAGGCTTCTTTATGAATTTTAATTAAAATTGTTGTTGATGTTATTATTATTATTATTATTATATTATTGTAAGAAGAGTTATTGTTTCTTCAAACCTTTAATTGCATAAATTAGTAAGAGAGTAACCCATGTTGTTATATACTCAAGTTTAATGTTCCTGAACATTGGTACACTAGTACAGTAGCTGCTTGAAATAAAGTTCGATTACTGACACTAACTTGTATTGTAAATTAATACAGACATTGACTAGAACTACAAAACTTCAACATTTTTGTTCTATATATCCAGTATAATGTGCTCGAGTGACCGTCTCTCCGTCAGCCGTCAAACTGATGAAGAAATTTAAGTTTTTGCCCTGAATTTTGTTTTGTTAAGAGCACTTGTTGTAATAACAAGAGATCGTGCTAAAATAAAGTTGGTTAAAAATTCATTTCTTGACAAGGCCTGAGATTAATACGGTGATGAAATTATCATTAGTGATTGCATATAGAAACCACATCAATAGATATATAACTCAACTCTTTGTTCAAATGAGCAAGTGTTTTGCAGTTCTTATATTATCTGATTGGTTTGATTACACTGTTCCAAATGGCCCTTTCGTTGCTGTTGCTATAGGCACCACTACTGTTGTTGTTGTTGACACTGTTGCTATAGGCATCACTACTGTTGTTGTTGTTGACACTGTTGCTATAGGCACCACTGTTGTTGTTGTTGACACTGTTGCTATAGGCATCACTACTGTTGTTGTTGTTGTTGTTGACACTGTTGCTATAGGCATCGCTACTGTTGTTGTTGTTGACACTGTTGCTATAGGCATCGCTACTGTTGTTGTTGTTGACACTGTTGCTATAGGCATCACTACTGTTGTTGTTGTTGACACTGTTGCTATAGGCATCGCTACTGTTGCTGTTGTTGTTGACACTGTTGCTATAGGCTTCGCTACTGTTGCTGTTGTTGTTGACACTGTTGCTATAGGTATCACTTCTTTTGTTGTCGACCCTGATGTTAACATCATTACTAGTATTGCTGATTTCACTGCCATTGTTGTGTTGTTCTTGTTACCAGGTCGTAGCGCACGTGGTTCGTCAGGGTGACACGCGGCTCATCCAGCCCCTCTCTCTGGCTGCAGCCCACTGTATGGGCGAAGTGACATTGTCCTCCGAAACCAAGGAATCCGACCACAAGTACAAGAACAATTCTAAGGACGAGGCAAATAACTTGACATTCCTAATGAGTTCTCCTTGATGTTGTTTTTGTTGTTATTAATGTTGTTCTTAAAGTGTTGGAGCTCTGTTCTGGCAGAAACATCAAAACGTTTATTTTTGATTTACCGGTATCAATTGTGGTTTGTTGTCGTAGGTAGATGATAGAATATTTCTTCTAATTTGAAGTACCCGCATCTCTTGTAGTTTGATGATAGGTTCTGTTTGAATTACCAGTATCTGCTGTAGATTTATGGTAGATTCTTCTTGTATTTCAATTACTGGTATCTGTTACAGGTTTATGATGCAATCTTTTTTATAATTTGAATTATCGTTGTATTTTGTAGGTTGAACCGTTGATGATAGATTTCATGTGAACCAGTATCTTTTATTGGTTGATGATATTCTTTGTAATTTGAATTACCTGTAACTGTCGTAGATTGATGATAGATAGACCCTATTCAAATATGGCGGCCATTTTAATATTCTTTTGACTGTATTTAAATTAGCCCTACTTGCCTCGTTCTTCAGTCAAAAAACCAAAAGAATATATCAACTTGAACGAGGCTAGTTGGGCAAATTTAAATGTAGACAAAAGAATAATAAAATAACCACCATTTTTGAATAGGGTCCATTCTCCTTTGTAATGTCGATTACCGGTATCTGTTGTAGGTTGATGATAGATTATTCTTCGCAATTTGAATAACCGGTATCTCTACTTTTAGGGATGTGTTCATATTCGAGGAGCAGCCACCTTATCTATCAAATTTGACCCGAGGTATGTTTATTAACATATATCATCCTTTTACAGGGTTCGTACGGGTCATGGAAAACCTGGAAAGTCATGGAATTTTTGAAATTTCTTTTCCAGGCCTGGAAAGTCGTGGAATTTTATTTTCGGTCATGGAATTTTTAGCTTCGGTCACGGAAATTGGATAGAACGAGTTTTCCGGTCAAAAACTTCGAGAGAAAACCCACTGAATTATGTATATTTCAAATTAATGCGAAATCAAGCACTTTTCACCTCGGGCATCAACTATGCAAAATAGCAAAACCGAGATATTTTCACATATCGTAAATCCCGGTGTATAAGCCGACCCTCCTCATTATTGCTTTTCTTCGTTACCCGTGTATAAACCTTTTTGAAAATGAGGTAATGGAAAACACAAAAAGGTCATGGAAAGTCACGAAATTTGAAAAGTCCCAGAGAGTACGAACCCTGGTATTTTATACTATCAGTACAAACAATAATGTTTGGTTGTGAAATATAGAAATTGATCACACACCACAAACTTACTCTAACCTGAAATGCAAATTCTCCGACACTGAAAGGAGACAGGTAAAGAGAGTTAAACGGCAATCATTTGCCACTTTGTGATTGAAAAATAAGGAATTTAGTTATATTCATAATGGCAACAAACAACCTCGGATATTTTTATAGAACCACATAAGTAAAATTTTAGGTTTGAGTCTTTTGTTGTTTACGAGCTGCTGTTGTAACCGTATCGGCTGTTCTGGAAATCACCATGAATTTTAAAAAAATTATAAGCTAGAGCATCTGTGGAGGCATATAGAGGGACGGATGGGTAATTTTTGAAGGCAATTTAGTTGGATTGAAGTACCGTATCCGTTTCTGACAAGTGAGAACATTTGATGGTAGAACCTTGAAACATTCTCTTAAATTCTGAATCGCCCAAATGTGAACTCGCCTACCTGTCCATTCCATGTGGCAACATAATATCAACTAGTGACAGCGCAAAGCCCAATAAACGAGGTTTGGAATGTATGGAAGAAAAATCTTTCTCGCTCAGATGTCAACTTTTGTTGTTGTTATGTTGCTCTGCATATGGCATTCTATTAGTTGTAGACGATACCTTACATTCAGAATGTACATTGTTCTATTTAATGCCTTCCTTTCAGGTGCTCCACCGAGGAAGGATGTGATGAGCTTGTTATCTCAACTTCATCTGATTACCAACAAAATCGTCACGTGTTCAGTGGCTCTCAAGGCCGTTGGATCGATCTCGAGCTACCAGGTGAGCAGGTTTGAGATTAGAGTTAATACAGAAAAAAATTAGGAACAATAAAGCATTTATTACTTGGTTTAACTAATTTTGTTTGCCAGAGGCGTGTCCAGAAGCTATGAGTCGAGATTATTACAGTGCTTTAAATTCAAGAATAAAGATTCGTATCTATCAGATGAAGCTTTAGATGCTCGAATATGTTTCTTTGCGTGTTAATCTGATAGTACTGATTGTTTTAAAACCTAACTTTAAACACTAACATTCAAGTAAAGGATACAACTTTCAGAGAATGAGAAATTCAATTTATACCGCGCTCATGAACTCCCCGAACTCAGCTAGTTAAACAATAGAAATGCGTAAAGTTATGGAATAAATAGTGTATACTCTATATGTGTTACATACTGTGGGATATCGGCTAATTACCCAGTTAGGTAGGTCTTTTCAGGCAGATGTAGTCATATTAAAGAATTTAATTTTTTCTACATTGTCTTTGAACAATAATTTTAATTTCTAAAATTAAATGGACTGAAAAGGGTGTCGCTTGCCAGCTTGAATATAAAACGTTGGTAATACTTACGCTCACCAAAGCTGTTAGACTTGCTGAATAAATATTTCATCAATCGTTCACCTTGTCGGTGTCAGTTTAACGAGTTTGCTGTTTGCTTGCGCCTTCCAGGTGACACCTTGTACTTCCGGTTCACTTCTGATAGCAGTAACAATGACTGGGGCTATAAGTTTGTGGTCACTGGAGGGCAATTTGGCAGGTTTGTTGTCTTGTGGGTCGCAGGGATACAACAGCAATTTGTCCTGTGACAATTACGGTACATCTGAACTGTACCACGTCAAGACTGAAATCTGAGCGATTGCAAAACTGTTGCAGTAGGCTGAATTGTATTGCATAAAATTCCAGCTAGTGCATATCTGGTCAACAACCTGTTGTGTTTAAATGAGTTTTTAGGGTCGAGCAGAAGGGACACAGATCAGTATGAGTAATAGTTAACAAGAGCTTTACAAGCATGTGAACATTTTCAGGTATTGCCAAAGTTCATACAAATGGAAATATACAAAAACAAAAACGAGGAAAACATACCAAACAACAGATCAACTAACTATAAGCCAATAATAAGATATAAACAATGTACAAAAGGCTAAATTGTATGTATGATTACAATTCCTTTTAAACGAAGTCAACAGCGCAAAACCCGTTCCCTTACCCCCTCCCCTCCCCCCTTAAAAACTATTTTCTTATACCAGAAGTAATTAGTCTTTTGCTACAATGAAAATGCATTTTGATAAGTGAAGAACGATTTGCATTATAAAGCATTTAAACTAGGAATGTTTTCTCTTCGCAGGTTTAAGACTGGATTTTCTGTGTTGAATGCGCTGCTGTCACTTGACAACAAAGTGGCACGGTAATTTGCATTTGTGATTTTGTCTTTGCTGAGAGAGAAAGTGTCTGTAGTATAACTAACTTTTAACTGATCTCCTTTTATCGTATTTGTTTCCTTCCAAAGCTCTCTTCCTCTAAAGAAACTTTGGGGATGGTTGGTATCTGTTGCCTGCTGTCAGACTGGTCAGCAGCGATTAATGGCAACTGGATTGCTACTGCGACTCCTGCTAGTCGTCTCAGGGTGAGATATTTACTTTGTCGTGAATGTCCTAATTGTAATCCAGAATTAGGTGTGCTTTTGTCGTCTAACTTTTGCCGCATCTTTCACCTATATGTGGCTGTTGATTTCCTGTTTTCGTTATCTGCTAGTTAACACCTGAGGAGTGATTAAAATACAGTTTTTATTGATAGTCAAGTTTGTTGATTCTGGGTTTATGTGAAACTATGAGATAGCGAGAGTTTCTATCTTTTAAAAGAATATTTGTGAAAGTGACAGCCATCAAGGTGTATTGTTTGTGACAAAAAAGATGAAGTTTGAAGATGGTCAGGGAATCGGGGATTTTGTAAATTAGCAAAATCCAGGGAATTTTTTGTTTTTGGTCATGGAAATTCCAGAATATGATCAAAAGTTGCGGAAAAGTCACGGAAGGACGACTTTTATGAAATTTGCGATTCGTTACAATCCTTTCAAGGAATAACAAACAAGTATGCGCGCTGACAGTGCGCGTATAATGAACAAATACCGATAGACAAAGTAAAACAAAAAAGGAAAACACTGTAAGTATAAGTCCCTCGTCTCTCCACCTCCTATAGAAGAATACTCCTATTACCCGTGTAAATTACGCCTTGTACGTTTTTAGCCAAGCACTGGACAGTGAGGGGACCATCTCGCTCCCTGTGGAGGTGTCAGAGAGGCCTGAGCTGAGTCGACTGAAGCCTCTTTGGGCCCTGTACACCAAGATGCTGGAAAAAGAGACAGGTGACCTGAACTTCAATATAATAGAGTAATCGTCCGAAAATCCTTTTCCTCCTCCGAAATAATAGGCCAAAAATGTCAGGTGCAAAAATAACCCCTCTTCCGCCTCCTCCCCCACAGCCATAAAAATTAACATTCGCATATATAAAAACTCATCTGTCATCACGGCTTCGAAAGGATTCTTGCAAGTCCTTGGATTTTGTTTGCATTTTTCAAGGACTTAAAAACCCTTGAATTTAGACTTTAGTCCTTCAGTGTACTCGAATTTAGCACTGTAGAGTCTACAATCGAAAAAAAGCACGAAAAATCAATTGTCATGCGAAAGCTTTGTCGTAGTTTCTTTAGTTCTCTTCAATTTAGGCCAATGTTTTTGTTTCTTGAACTCCGTACCTAAAAGTCCATGAAATTCCTTAAATTCAGTGCCTGAAAAATGTACGAACCCAGGTCAAAGTAAGGCATCGTTTCTGGTTTGGCTCACTTTCTATACAGTGTCGCACCAGGGACCAAGTGAGGCTCTGCTCCATTTAGTCAACTACTAGTTTTGGGAGTTGCCAAAAGGTTCTGATGCAAATGTAATGGAAAGGTGGAACGTCAAGAATTTTCTAGACGCTACATCCAAACAAAATCTCTCACTGAATAAGCCAAAGAACTAGATTCAGCCAAATGTATAGTTGTTGACTACATAAGCAGTATTAATACCACAAATCGATTGACTCAAGCTACATCATGTGTATATATCCAAAACAGCAGTCGAATGTACGTATTCGAATATACATTAACTTTGTTTACATTTTGAAGCTTGTTTGGCTTGAAGTAGATTACTAGTTGACTGAACATTGTTTTTGGACTTAAAGTAACTCTAGCAGTGCACACACCCATACCCCCAGCAGTTCACTATCGGGATTTACTCCCTTCTCGATTGTATACCAATCTCATCACATCTAGACTTGTACTGTTTCATTTCAGCCATGGATAGTACTCCAGTAGTACCTCCAGTAGATGCATACCTCCCCCCCT
>JANRMR010180179.1:0-11771 GCA_025434825.1 Bergia sp. 'catenularis' | reverse complement strand
TTTGAGATAATGAGCTCAAACTTCAGATTTGTTTGTATCAATGGTTGGGGCACATTTGGTGATAAAATAAAGGAAATCGAAGACCAAAGGGTGTGGGGGACTTTTAAATTTCATCGATTTGGCATGAAATGACCCTATTGTTATCTCAATGAAATCAACGAAAACCTGCGTAAATACCCACTAATATAGAAAAAATTTGTTTCCATGGCAACAAGTTTGATTTTGAAAAAAACGTAATACTTTAACCAATTTATGAGATATTTGGAAATAAATGTTAAATATTTATCAAGTTCTTATATCAGCCCCTGCTCTAAAACTTATAAGTAACCATAGCAACCGGTAACCATGACAACACCTAAAAACTGATTGTCAAATTAAGATAGGATCACTGTTCATGTAATCTGTTAATAGTTCATACTCAAAAATGTTATCTACAGTTTCATCGTCATCATCTTCGCAATCAGTTTCATCAACATCATAAATAATCTCATAAAGTGTGTAGAGAGGATTAAGAGCACCCTTAATAATCTTTGTGACTGTTCCAGTGAAAACAAGATTCCGTGCTCTTTTTCTGCCTTCCTCCTCAACTCTGAAGTTATGTTCTACTCTTTGGCCTATCAGAAATTCAGGTTCAGGAACCTCAGCACTTCTATTCCGTTTCTTTGGGTTGCCCGCCTTCTCATTTCTTGCTCGCTTTCTCATTTGTGTAACAGAGTCACTTTCTTTCGTATTGTCCACTCCCTTTCCTTTTTCTCGCTTCTGTTTTGCAAGGTCACGCTTTGCACTGAAGACTGACACTCGCTGTTGATAAAGAGTTTCTCTCTCCTCTGCAGAGAGCAATGTCAGTCCAGTGACTTTGACAGTTTCATCCTCAATATCTGCTAAGTGGTCGTAGCGCCTGGATGAACTCATAATTTGCAAAAGATTGTCTTTCATGGCTGAAATTGAGACATTTGTTAGTTTAAATAGTTCCTTTCTGTCTGCAAGTATTTTGTCAGTTTCTAGAACGTGTTTGTGAAATCGGACCTGTGATTTAAGTGCATTTAATCTGGCACTTTCAGTTTTGCAAAGTAACAAAGCCTCTTCCATGTCCTTTTCACTCTTCCATTCTCTACCATACTTTGTAATGTCTGTCACAACTTTGGATTTTGTTGCCACTTTCCGCGTTTCTTTGTCCCGCTTGTTTTCTTCTTTCTGACGCAAGATGGCTTTTTGCACTTTAATGTAAGTCTTGAGTTTCTCTTTGTTGGCTGAAATGTCATCAGTGGCATATTTTCTGGCAACGTTGAAAGCGGGTTTCTTTTCCTGCTCTTCCATGTGGCATAGACTATGATCAAGGTTACTGGTCTGGACGAGGACACTAGCTTCAATGTAACCTGGGTTAGCATTTGGCTTTCTACGTACTTGCTTGTCTAGAATGCCCACATTTGCCTCACAAGGCCGGTTTGTCAGGGGAGCATTTCTAACTGCTTCCTTGTCATACAGATGGATTAGCAAACTCACCACCAGGGAGATACATTTCACACTGCCTCTCAAATATAATTATATGGTTCCTCAGAATTAGCTGTATGGCTAGAATTGTCAGGCCGTCAAGTTCTGGGTCATTAGTAGAATCAAACAAACTGGCTTCCAGTTCGCCTCCTGACATTGGGATGTCACTAAACATAGACTGGGGGTGGTTCAAGAGGTCACTGGCATCTTGTGAATACTCCTGAAGTGCTGCCCTCATCTGAACACAGTATGGGACCATGTCGAGTATGTTGGTGCACTTTTTGTCAAATGCTTCTTGGAATGGCCCTGAGATCAAGGCTTTGATGATACCAAGGGCTCTTGCTCCAGCCAGGGGTACTTTAGTTGACAGCAGGTCTTGTAGCTGTTTCATCACCTCGTGACCAGATTCAGTACTCCACAACTTAATGAAATCAGCTATTTCGTTTCTGTGGTACCACAATGCAGCTCCGTTGTGAAACGTGATGTGTGCCCGATTTCCAACTTCTCTCTCAAAGTAAGGTCGACTCCTTACTAGTGTTAACAGGTCGCTTGGTTATCCGTGGCACCGTGAAATAGAGAACAAAACTAATGACAACAAGTGTATTGGCAACAGTTAGAGCCAGGGTAAAGTACAGAAGGATATCATTTACTGTTAGTTCATTGGTTTCATGCAGTTTGTCAATTTGTTCGTTAGCAGTAGCAATGGTCGCGGACATATCACTGTCCAGATTTTTGCGTTCAGGTGAGAAAGCTGTCGTAGGGTGTCAAATTCTAGGAAAGTTTTATAGTGACAATCTTCCTGTTTTGCAAACTGGTTGAGCTGTGTTTTCCACTGTTCAAGGGAATCGTCTAAAGATTTTAGTCCACGAGGCACACTGTTCAATTTTGTGTTTAGATTATCTGTTGTTTCGATAGCATAAATTACCTTTCCATTTATGTTATGCATCAGGCTTTGCGACACCTCTAGGGCTGAAGTAATTGTTTTAAGTGTTGTTTTTAGATTGTCAGTGTGGTTTGGTTCACATCGGTGCCCTGTGGCCTCGTAAATTGACCTAAGGAGACCCAATAGGCCACTATGACACATCCAATTTGAACGGCGATTTCTTCTTTTTGCACTTAGCCATAGTTTTTCATCTGGGCTAATACTTTTACAGTGTTTTTGGGCCCACGTTTTGCATTCAGATAACCTAGGTAGGTAAACTCGAGGGCAACTCATTTTGCCGCGAATCCCTGTGTCGTAAAAGTATGTTCTATGTAAAAACAAATCACATTCAATCAGGTTGGAAAATCCAGGAAGAGACATGAGTCTCCTTGTGGAACGTTGGACACTGCGGATGGATTTGAGAATTTTATTTAAGAATGTTTGTGTCGATGAACAACTAGTTTCCATTTTTGGTTCTTTACCAAGATGCAAAGCAGGGAGCTCAGCCTGAACATTTACGATTTTAGTATCCGTGTAAAAGGTCAGTGGTTGTGGATTTTTGCTGATCATCAAAGAAGTGTGATAAAAGGTAACCTTTTTCCCGAACGTATCAAACTCTGCGCAAAAGGTAAGACATAAGGACAAAACTGATAAAGCGACAATCCCAATCAATCTCATTGTCTGGGCAGAGAAACATGAATTATGAATTAGTCTTACTCTTAAGTTTAGGGAGTGTGGCTATAATGGCCTGTCTTATGTTGTTGTAGTAAATGACCTCGCTCGGTCGGGTGAGATGTATCCCATCGATCGAGATCCATTCGTTTTTGTTGTTACTTAACTGAGGAAAATGGAGGCCCGGTTGTTCCATAAATTCTAAGTAGTGGCATTTGGTTGCTTCCCTACGTAGTAGGGTATTTGTATACCGGACTTTTTGATTATAGTCTCGTACCCGCGATGGTGTCCGAAATCGTTCAAGAATTTCAGTCACTAAGACGTGCCTAACCCGCAGGTTGGAATACAAGAAATCCACAAATTGTGTCAACTGATGGACATAGAAATAGGGGTCCAGGGAAGGTCTCGAAAAATCATTGGAGCCAATATCTAAGACTATGAGGTCTGGCTTGAGGAATTTGATGTATTCCACATCTTGAAGCATGAGGTGCTGAAGATCGGCACCTCCAGTTCCTCGAAGGAAGATTTGGGCCTGTCCATAGATACCAAAGTCTGGGAAGTCCTGGGGTCCCCACTTGTATGTAAGTTCGTTCTTAAGTGGTTTACGAATGAGTGTCCCAGAATAAGAATTCTTGGCATTTCGTTTTCCATCTGAGAGAAAGAAAGGCAAGAAAGGTGGGATTTGGGATGAATAGTGAGGCTAAAAGTTCGAGTTTCTATCTTGTTTTGTTGTGAGTAACATATGGTGGTGTCATCTCCGGCCATGCCGTTGATGTTTACGTTGGAAGTGTTCGATTAGGGATCTATCCAGGATGTTTGATTCAGGTTCCCATGTGCTTTCACTAGTAGGGTAGCCCTTCCATTTGATTAAATACTCTATGTTCCCCTGTCACTGACGTTATGTAGAAGTCGATCAGCAGTAAGTATTTGTCCCGGGGGGTCGGTGTTCTGTGGTTGTGAGTCTGGGTTTGTACCTGCCGGGGTTTGGGTCAGGAAGGTGTGATCAATAATTTTAATATCTCGACTGATGTGATTCACTTTGGTAGCTAAAGAAATCAGTCGTTTTAACAATGTAAACAAGTTTACCGTTGAGGTTCCGAATAAGAGACTGTGAATAGCCAATGGCAGACGTTATGTCTTTCAAAGTTGATTTTAAATTTCCCACATGATTGGGTTTGCATGAACGGCCGGTTGATTCATAAATCGACCTAAACAATCCAAACAAACCAGCATGACACATCCAACTGCGTTTCGATCGTGATTTACCTATATTTGGATCTAAAAAAAGTCGTTCGTGCAAGGATATGGCTCTGCATTGTGAAAGTGCCCAAGTTTTGCATTCGTCTAAGGATGACCGATAAGCACGTGGGCATATCATCTGACTAGAAAGGCCCGTACTATATTTGAAGTAGCAACGGAGATACGAATCACACTCGAGCAAGTTGGTCAAGCCCGGAAGAGACAAAAGTCTAGTGATTGCATTTTGGGTATGTTGAATAGAAGCCAAAAGCTTATCATAAAAATCCTTTTGCAAAGGCGAACAAGTGTCATTTATTTGAAGTTTCGGTACAGGCGGTATGGCTTTTAATTTAGTCACCAAATGCATTATTTTTGTGTCCGAGAAAAACAACAATGGCTGGACATTGTGACTAATCATTAATGATGCCGGATAAAATTCTACCTTTTTGCCAGTTGTATCTATATCAATTCCAAAACTCATGGGCAGTAACGAAAAAAAGGAAAAGAAAAGGAACATGGCTCGTACGGTGGTGGGCTTTGTTAACTCTGCTAACATGCTGTGTTACGTCGTCATGATCTGTGCCAATGGAGAATAGAAACAGGACTATTAACCGCACGAACAGTATTTGTATGGAAAATTTGCAGAAGAGCGTACTGATAGCTGTGATACAATTTATGATTTCCGATAAAATTTAGATGCACACCGTCCTGCTTTAAGACCCATGGGGTGCATCTGGACAGGTGTCCATGAGACCAAAACAGGACATTGCTATACCGACTGCAAAACTGATGCAAATGATAGTTGGTTTCGTGTACTTTTGCATTATAGTTTGGGACTCGAAAAGGAATTTTCGCCCTGGGCAAGATTTTGCTGATGATGATATAAGCAATGGCGTAAACCATTGTCAGCTCACAAACTAACTGGTCAATTCTATAGGCCAAATCATATGGATTGCATTGTGGATTTGATAAATCGTTACTGCCAATCTCAAGAATCACAATGTCAGGTCTATAACGTTGCACTTCGCTTAAATCATAATCACTAATGCCATCGACTGTTCTCCCTCCTACACCATAGAAATATGTATCAAGTGGGTGGTTCAAATTGAATTGTCTGTTTGTGCAGGGCTTAGGACTATCACGTATAAAGTGTGCGAGTCGTCGGACAAAGGAATGACCCAAAACAAGAACTGTTGGCAGATGCATTCTCCTTTGGAAAGAAACAAACCAAAACAAATAAAATGTTATGTAAGCAAAGATCAGACATCCCTCTTTTGTTTTGAACGGTTTTTGAACTCCTCTAAAAGACAGGAATCAAACAAATTTTCTTCCGGTTCCCATGTTGCCATGGAAAGCGGAAATCCAACCCATTTTAGAAGGTATTGGGGTTTACCATCACGAACTCTCATTTTTAAAATCTTCTTTACATTGAAAACAGTCTCATTGTCAATTGGGGGGTGGGCCACATCAGAACTAGTTAAAGCTTGAGAATTTGTGTTTCGAAATGGTGGTTGATTGTCCTGAGTTTGTGACTCTGTATTATGACTGTCAGTCTGACCCTCTTGAATATGAGCACGCTCGACTGGGGCCTTATCAGAATCATCCCAGCTGTCTTTTGGAATATCTGAGGGGTCCAGATCCCCCTCAGGCAAATCACCTTCGAATGGTGGGTGAATTGGCCTGGCCTCCGGATCAAAATACCGTTTCATTCTGTTGGCATGTACTGTGGTTGTAACTGATTTGTTACTTGTTGTTCTGAGGCGAAAATGGACTGGGCCGAGTTTTTCAACAATTCGGTATAGGCCATGCCAATTATGTAAGAGCTTTTTGGACAATCCTTTTTTAGTTTTCGGTGTGTACACCCACACTTTGTCGCCTTCTAGGAATTTTGATTCTGCCATGTTCCGATCGTAATATTGTTTCATTTTCTGTTGGGCTCGATGAGTATTCTCGTGAGCAATCTGTTGGCATAATTCAATGTTTCTAACAATACGTTGGTGGTGTTCCAGAACAAAGGTTGCTACATCAATTGGAGGCAGCAAAGAGCAATCCAGAGGGAGTTGAGGGTCGCGTCCAAAAAGTAAGTAGAAAGGCGACTCCCCCGTTGTGTCCGAAGGAGAAAAACGAAAAGCGGCTAGTGCTGTGGGAATAAATTTGCCCCAGTCTTTTTGGTTACTGCTTACGTACATCGACAAAGTCTGACAAAGTGTCGAATTAAACTGTTCCACCACCCCATCCGTTTGGGGATGATAAGCAGAACAATTTACCTTACGTATTTGAAAAAGTTTGCAAATTTCACGCACAAGGGCAGAAAGGAAATTGGTGCCACGATCAGGAAGTAAAGTTCGTGGTGCGCTATGGCGCGGAATAATTTCGTCAAGAAGTAACCGAGCGACCGTTTCTGCTGTTATATCGGGAACTGCAAAAGCCTCTGGCCAGCGAGTTAGGTAGTCGCTTAATACTATTACGTACCGATTGCCAGAGTGCGACAGAGGGAGCGGCCCAAGAGCATCGATGGCGAGTTGATCAAAAGCACCCTCTACAGCAAGTGGAACAAGAGGGGCCTGCAGTCTGTTTTTGGGAGTTTTTCTAGTTGCACAATCAGCACACGAGCGTACCCAATGTTCGACATCTTTGTACATACCATGCCAGTAGTAACGATCTTTAAGTTTCTGATATGTTTTGAATATGCCCATGTGTCCCCCGTCAAATCGTCATGTGCATTGGTCAAAACGTAATACTGTAAGGCTTTTGGAATAACTAACAGTGATGGTCACTCTTTGGCTGTTCTTTTGGTTACCGTGTTCACGCGGAATAGAACCCGATCTTGATCCAGAAAGAAAAGATCTGCTGATAGTAGCACTCGTTTTGCTTTTAGTTGATCTTCTGGCAAAATATCGTTCTCCAAAAATTCTATAGTCGCAGCCAGCAAGGGATCAGCCTGTTGCAATTGGCTAATGTTTTCTGTTGTGAAATTTTGGCTGGTTAAGTTATTCAAATTACAAGTACCATACGGGCGCCTCGAAAGGGCGTCTGCATTGCCATTTGCTTTCCCGGGACGATGAACAATTTCCAAATCAAACTGTTGGATTAGCAATGACCAGCGTGCAAGACGACCCGACAGGTCTTGAATTGACATAAGCCACTTTAAGGCCAAATGATCTGTATGAATAACTTATTTGTTCCCGTACAAATAAGGTCGAAATTTCTTCAGGTCCTCGATAACTGACAACGCTTCTCTCTCAGTACTGCTGCTCTGCTTTATTGAAATCTCGCCTGCTGTATGCGATAACCACTTCCTTTCCTTCAGCAATTTGGCCTAATGTGAGCCCTATGCCCTCCTGACTAGCATCAACATACACGTGAAATGGGAGACTAAAATCGGGATACGCGAGTAAAAGCTTTTCTTTCAGTGTCAAAAATCCCAGTAAAACTTCACATTTTTGCTTGTCAATTTGTTAAGGGGCTTTGCAATAGTAGCGTAATCAAGGATGAACCGTCGGTAATAATTTGCGAGCCCAAGAAAACTGCGAACGTCTCTGGTACACTTTGGTACTGGAAAATCTTTGACTGCCCTTACTTTCTCTGGATTCGGTTCCAGGCCCCCAGCCGATATCAAATGACCTAAATACTCAACTTTGTCTTTCACAAAATGACATTTCGAAGGCTTTAGCTTAACATTAGCCTCCCGAAGGCGTTCGAAAACTTGCACAAGACGTTTCAGATGTTCCGAGAATGTTGGGGAAAAAATAATCAAATCGTCTATGTACACGAGACAGGTAGACCACTCGAGACCTCGCAAAATGTGTGTCGTGAGCCGCTGGAACGTCCCAGGTGAATTACAGAGCCCAAAGGGCAATACATTAAACTCGTAAAGCCCATTGTGTGTGATGAAAGCGGTTTTCTCCTTTGATTCTGGCAAGACTTCTATCTGCCAATAACCCGTGTCGAAAAGAAGTTAGCACCCCCTAAAACATCAAGAGCCTCAGTTATTCTTGGCAACGGATAACTGTCTTTCTTAGTAATGCTGTTGAGCTTTCGGTAATCAACACAGAACCGCATGGAGCCGTCTTTCCTTTTTACTAACACGACAGGAAAAGCCCATGGGGAAACCGAAGGGGAAATAATTTTGTTCTCTAACATTTGACTAATCTGAGTTTCGATTTCAATTTTGTTCGCTGGGGAAGTCGGATATGATCTGAGATGTAAGGGGGAATGCGTCCCTGTGTCGATGGTGTGTTTTACTACAGAAGTACGTCCCAATTGCTCTGGTGTATATGCAAATATGTCCTGATATTTATTCAACAGGTCCTGGAGTTCCCCCAATTGTTGCTGGGTAATATGTGACCCCCCTATATCTAATGGCGTTTTTGGTTCAGTATCTACTGCTGTTGGAACATCCCTATCGGCTTCAGCCTCGGTCTCTGCTTGTTTTAATTCAAATGTAGCTATGTCCCCTTGAGTTTTCACAGAAGTTCCCAACCGAGTTTTGTGATAAATTGTAACTGGCTCATTTGTTGGATTGAGTAATCTTACTGGGACCGCCTGTAAATCTGAAATTGTAACCAATTCTAGAGCCCCCATTATGTGGTATCTTTCGGATAATTCTGCTCTAGGCTCGAGAAAACCCTCAGTCCCCGCTGGATTAATTGACTCAGAAAAAGGTGGTAAAGTAACAGTGTCAGCAGACTGGACCGAACGAATTTCAGGTAAAGGTGGTTTAATTTCGTTTGCAAACGGCAAAACATCCTCTCCAAACTCTAAAACGCGTGCACAAAAATCGATTTTACCTTGGTAGTATTCCAGAAAATCCTGACCCAATATAACATCGAAAGTTAAATCTTAAATAGCTAAAGCTTGAAAAGGATAAACTTTGGAGTCTATTTCAAAAGGAATCGTGACATATCCTAAGGTCTCGATGTGTTGCCCACTGACTGATTTGATCCATGGAAAAGCCAAAGGGGTCGGTGGATGTTTGGTGCGTGTTGGAAGTTGTTGCCACAGCTTTGCGCTGACGGCACTAACGTTGGCCCCTGTGTCAATCGGAAATGAATACTTCCGATTGTAAATGGTCCCCGGAATTGTGAGATTGGTGGCCTCTCTAGAAAACTTAACTGAATTAATTACAAAGTCAGAGGGCACACATTCGCCCTTTTGATTTCGGAAAATTTCCGTGTTTGCCAATATGTTTAACTCCTTGTTCCAAACAGACTTCAAATTCAAATGCTATGTGCGGAGTATCATTGAACGGGGAAGTAACAACTCTAGTAACAGGCTCATCTGCCAATTTCACTTCAAAAATTTCTGTATGCACGGTGTCCTCTTGACACTCATTATTTTGTGTCATTGAATCAAATCCCTCACTTCGGCCTCCCTAGGCACATCAATTTCAATATTTCCAAGTAAATCTATGTCTAATGTTTCAATAAACACATTTTCATGCTCAGAAATTGTTACCTCGCGATTTTCAATTTCATATTCCTCAAATACCACTTGTTCTCTGTTTTCTGCTATTTTGTCTGTATCCATTAATAAACGTTCTTCAAAAGTGTCAGTAATTGGGCCGACAACAGATACTTCCACATAAGGCATATCTGTTAACGGAGTCTCTACAAAAGTAATTGTATTTATCTGGGGCATCAACTGTTCTAAATGACTTTCACAATTTGTATGTTTAGTATCAGCATTGTAACGGTCTGCGGCACTCCCCAAGGGGGTAAGTTCCCTGGGTGTACAAAGTCGCAGAGAGACTGGGCCCGAGGGATGGTCAGGCGCCACACTCCCTGTTACATAATTTGGTGGTTCAGATTTATAAAAACTATAATAATCATTGGATGGCTTGGAATATTCAAAAGTAAGATCTAATAAATCTGCAGTAGGCGATTGTTCTTGCACCTTTGAAAATTCTAAGTCAATCCCCGGACCGTTCGGGAATACGGTTCCGAAATTTTGAAAACTTTTGTTAAATCTGCCCCCCACTTCTCCAGAACTTTCTTCAATTTGATTTTCAAGGGCCTTATGTGGTTCCCGCTCCAACAAGGCCCTTGCTAGTTGAGGTTGAACTGGTCTGTGTTTGAGAACTAACTTCTCCTTTTTTAGGTACCTCGGGCCGATCTGTTTCAGAACACGCGGCCGCTCTTTTGTTGCTTTCTGTCGCAACCGAAAACAAAGGATGGGCTTTTGTCTTTGAATAACGGTTGCCCGCGTCTTTTACCTGTTTTGATACTGATGATTTATCTATCCGATCGCAGGTACAAAAAGTTTTCTGTTTCTTTTTGCTGGTTTTTGGCTTTCTAGGTTGCTTTTCAGCTTCTTTTCCTAACTTCTTTCGGTTTCGGAGCAACAGTTTGAAAAAAAATCGGAAACGCCGGAACAGAAACTAAAAGTAAAAACCTTAGCAAAACTCTACGGACTGTAAACTCGGCTTCTCTGTTCGAAATGAGACTCACGGAATTCGTTAAAACTAACTCAATACTCGGAGATTTTGGGTTTCTGTTTTCAGGAAGGAAAAACCAAACTCGTTTTCTTTCTTTCTTTAGAAGGGTCGGTTCAACTTAGATAAAGTTACTGCAATATCATCAATGATTGAACACACCAAACAATTTCAAATTAACTTGCCCCAAGTTGCTACAAGGTCTTAAACGTGGCTCTTACAAGAACCGTTTTCTAGCCTAAATCTGCCGGTGTTTTGCTTTACTAAAAGCGCAACTATTAGCAGATATCAACACTAACACAATTTCCTAACCTAACCTTGGTTGGCATCCCAAACAAACTAATAAAAACACCACAAACCACGCAAAACGAACGAAAATCAGGATCTTACCCGGATTGCTGCACCAGTCTGTCACGACACGCTTGGGGAACTTGCTCGGTGTAGGTATTCAGCTGGCGCCGTAGCAGTGATTCAAATCAAACAACTCAACTCAAACAAGAGTATGATGTAACTCAAAATCAAATACAACTCAACAGTGAACTAAAGTAACGAAAATAATGACAGCAGGACGGAAGAAACGAAAGAACAACCCCGAACCCGAATCTGGCTTGCCGTTAATAGATCTCTGTAAAACCGCAGGCCAGTTGCAGGCTCAAACTACTATTTCCAAGGCAACAGCACAACAGTTCGAAAACGTGTCTCCACGGTTTTGCGAGAGGTTTTCTCTCATAGTTTCTTCGTTTTTGGCTACAAATTTCAGCATGACAATTGTTTCTAAACGGTTCTAACGCTCGGTGATCGTAATTTCTTGCCTACGGCCGGGGAAAAGGTGAATTTCAACCCTCGGGGTAAGTTTCTTTGTTACGTGAAGCCATTGTTCGAAACATGTGCGCTGTTGAAACGGAGAGGTCAATTATTCACTGCGGTACCAGCTCACTGCCTAGGGCGGCAACACGTTGGCTTTGTGGCTTTGAACAGAGAAGAAATGACACAGTAAAGAATGGAAAGCAAACC
>JANRMR010180168.1:0-11772 GCA_025434825.1 Bergia sp. 'catenularis' | reverse complement strand
GTATAAACTGCACTGTCACTGTCCACTGCATGGCATGTATCTGTTCTCAGTTTAGTTCCGAAAACACTGTCGAAAAAATAATACTTTCCTGTAAGAAACTGAGATAAAATGCGTGAAAATTATCGGATTTCCGAACTTTTTCCAATTCTTACCTAACTTAACTTAGCAAAGCCGTACATATCGATCAGTCTGACGTTTCTCGAGGAACAAAAAGATTATGTGCGGCTTCCCTTTCTTAGTTTTCACATACAAAGTTTTAGCACAAAGGACACTCTTGCTGCAGCAACACTAGCCACAAAAATTGCAGTAACATCTTTTACAAAAATGTGCAATGACATTTCAAAATAATGCAGCTTCATTAAAAATAGGGCAGCGACATTTGGGGAAAATTGCATGGCATTTTCATAAAAAGTGCAGCGACATTTGAAAAAAATTGCAGCAACATTTTAAAAAAGTGGCATTTTTGATAAAATTGCAGCGACATTTACAAAAAAGTGCAGCGACAAGCGCCATAAAAAAATTGCAGCTAAATTTAAAAAGTGCAGCGACATGAGCTTATGAGGCTCCGTAGGACAGTGTTCCACAATAAGTCGTCGGCCGTCGCATCCTACGGCAACTCAGTAGTTTGCGACACCAATTTTTCCTCATTATAAAAAAAACTGTAAGAGGAAGTAAGTGGCTTGTACAAACGTCTCTCGCGTCCACGCAAAGTATCAGCAAACGCAAAGCAATTGCTAGCTCAGAAACCATAGAAATAAGAACTTCGAAAAACAGTAAAAAGTATATGAAATGAAGAACATTGTGCGCAGTTGTTTTTATGCATACAGAAAGAATGATCAACGGGGTTTTTTTTCTCATGCTGAGCATTCCATATCGGGAGCCAGCTGTGTGCAAGGAAAGCACTAAAGCACGATTATGAGCTGTCCTTTGTAAAAGGTGAAATAAGAAACATAGTGAAGGTTTGTACTTATTGCCGAAAAGTAAACGATTCCAAAGGAACTACCATATACTCATGGTAATGAATCACATTTATAATAAATAAGTCGGCCAAGATTTGTTCATGAAAAAGACAAGAAACTGGCCTGAATTCCAAGTTATTTCAGGGGCGACTCGTGTTTGTTCGTATTAGCGCTGAGCAGCCTTGAATTTGCTCAAAATCGTGGGGTAAATCAAGCATGGCAAAGTCATGTAGACTTCATGCTGGCGGGAATTGTCTTGTGAAACGTTTGAAAAAATAACTATCACACTTAGTCCGCAACAAGGAAAAACCAAAGAGCTTTGTTCGAGGCTTTTTAGCCGCAGCAAAAGCGAAAAAGAAAAAGAAACAAACAGGCCCTTTCAGTTTGTGCTTCAGTTAATACATTTATTCAATTGTTCAGAGGAAATCTTTATTTACACTCTTTTTTATAAGAACGTTGGGGCTGAAGCTGGATGTTCTTAATTATTTTGAGGATTTCAGCCTCAAATGTTCTTTAAATGTTCTTATATTTCTAGGATTGGGTGTATACTCAAATTTTTATTTTCCATTCACACAAGCCAACCCAAAGTGGAAATATAACAATTTGTAACTGCACTTTACTTATTGATTAGCAATCCTGGCTCGAGTGTTTTCTTAAAAGATGTACAAGTGTCACCAGTTGCCTTTGTATATCCACATTCGGAGTAGCCATCGAGCATATTAGGCAGTATTTTACAGTTTCTAAAAAACAACAATTTATCTCCACTGAATACAGAATGTCAAATATATTTTCTCTACGTATCCTCAGCCTCAGCATGTTCTTAGTATGTTCTTAAATTTTGGGATTTTTTCAGCTTCGACGTTCTTATAAAAAAGGTTTTTAAAAAAAAAAAAGAGTGTAATAGAAATCTGAAATTGTCTGCAAGTTTGAAAAAATGAACTGAGAAATCTGGACTTGATTAAGGATTAATACTAATATTAATACCACATTGAAGAGAATGTCAAGAAGAAAACCTCTGTCTTAAAAAACGTTAAGCATTTCATGTACTGTATAGTTCATTAAGAAAATTCTAGCTCCAGAATGCAGGTAATGCATTTTAAGAGGTCAAAAATTTAAAAATTTCCCGGGGGAGCTGCCCCCGCATCCCCCTAGAGCCTCGTGCTTACGGCAATCTTTGCTCACACGGTCAACTCGAGAAATCCTCTCTCTGTCTACTTCTCAACTTTTGTCACCTGCTCCTACTCTTATTGGAAATACTCGGCAACGCCTACTTTCGTGTGTAAGGAAAACACTGCTGGTATATCAAACCATACATGGAAAACATATTTGAATGTAATCATCTATTATCTTTCGATTTCATATGGACATGGACAAGAAAGGCGTGTTGAACTTACTGCAGTTTGTTTAAAGACTCTAAAATCTGGTCAGATTTGGCTAGTTTTTGGACGAGTAATGCTACCTTCGACCAATTTTTTTCAGTCGTACAATATCACTAAATATGTTTAAAGAAAATCTGTGAAAATAAAAAATAACAAAAAATTGGGTCGGGGGCTTTTCCAGTGGTCGGGCGAGGACGCTAAACAAATTTTACTTGGCCTTACTTCGAGTGCGTTTTTACAAAAGTGACAGTCTCAGTGATAATTATCCGTATTGCTGCTCGACTATGACAACTGATATATCGAAATGATTGCTCTTTCAAAGTAACTGTGATGGTTTGAAAGCAGCTGAAAAATATTCTGAGCGGATTTTTGCCCTTCCAAGTTGCTGCATTTCGAACCGCCGCAAGATGTCTACCTGGATACTTGAGGACAAACTGAACATTGTTTTTGTGGGGAACCGAACGACCTTGCTTAAAAGAGGGAGGAAATGCCTGAAACGATAACGTCGAAGATACTTTTAGCAGTGAGAACGTTTATTTTAGCATTAAGTTCTACTCTGACGTGTCAAAAATGGAAGTTATCTACGGCACCCTGATCACACGAGCCAGCTCAAGTCCTTGAGGCTCGACACTTTTAACATGCGGCACTCACTTAATTCGAGTGTCTGTGTGATAGGGAATGTGATGTGTACTTTTGCTTTCAGTTGGATTATGAGTTGGACACATTCTGACAGTACGGAGATCGAGCTGGAGGTAAGTTCCATGGACTTTAATTTTGATATCGATGAGTACAGATCGAGGCTTACCGGTAATGTAAATGTGCTCAGAACATATGGATACTCTGCAAAACAGTAGGTAAGTAGATTTTTTCATGCTTTTGATCCTTAGGCCCGGTTTAAACGTCGCACTTCATATGTGCTGATTTTAATACCTATTTGGGTCGACTCAAACTATTAAATTCGACATTTGATTTAGACGTCGACTTAAATGCTGTCGCATTTAATTCATGAGCAGGTTTTCGTTCCTTCCCAGGCCCAATTTTCATTTCAAGCTTTCAAATACGGCGAATAATGGCAGCTTTTCACTCTCTCGTCGTTTATACATTTCTCAGCTCTTTCGTGTCTGGAGAAGAAGACGGCTTTTTATGCAAGTGGCCCTAAATTTCTTCATAACGAGGAGAAGACGACTTCTGGAAATTTCTCTTGTTCTGCAGTTGTTACTCTTAGCACAAAAGGCACAAAACACCACGCAATGTCCCTCAACCTCGTCTTCGATCTTGTCGTTGATTAAACCGAAATACTGGCTGGTGGCAGGAAAAAACATAGAACTGCGGACACAAACTATATTTAAAAAATTTATGCATTCGACTCGGCACATGTGAAGTTCGACTTGTAAATCAAATGTCGAACCAATGTCGAATATTAATACAAATTATTCTCAACACTCATTTAAATTTGAGAGCCGTTATAATGTCACTTCACTCTAGCTCTGGCTTGACAAAGAATAGCACTGCTAGTCGAAATATTGCCATTAAATCTGTCCTGAAAGTGATGTTGTTTTGATAGTCCTGCATCCAAAATTGTTTATACAGGTATTAACATTTTACAAAATCTTTTGGGTGAACACTATCCCCAGACCCCGAGAAACTCGCACCTTTGTTGTTCGTTTTGCCTCCTCTAAATTAGTTTGAAGCCGTTTATTATAGCTATCCCCCTGAATTGAGTTATTTAGCAGTTTGCCTAAAAATTTAAATCAGGAATTTTTTTGTGTTGCCTTTTTCCAGGGGATCATTACTACCTTTTTAGCACTTTTTTTGAGTATCGGTTACTTTCCTCATCCGTTGGGCACGTATGGCAAGCCTTTTTGGTCTATTTGTACGATAGAAGAAGGACGTTTACTATAAAAGACAAGATGATCAATTCAAATCTAGCTTATCAAGAGCCAACCTCTCGAATCTGGGGACAAAAACTTTAGTCAGTCTCCCTGCATCTGTGCAACAATTCCTCCTTCCCTTCCCCTCCCTTTACCTTCCGCGGAAAACTGCTGACTCGAATTTAAAGTTACAGTTGTCAAAAGCATACACCTTTAATAATACATAATTCTAACTTAATTGCAAAAGCCTTCTAACATTTCCATACACCTACATGACGAGAAACTAATAATCAACCGGCTTAGAGCAACTTCTTTGTTTTGCGCTGACACTTAAGTAAAATGGTGTTCTACGTTTCAAGGTTTGAGCAACACAAGTTAATTGCTGCGTAACACGGTCACTTCCATGTATTTGATCTCTATTTTCTCTTCTTTATTACCCTTATAGACCTCCAAACTGAGACCTTTACTCAGGTCAAGATGGCTCCTGTAGTGCATATAGTTGAGAAATCCCCCATCATGGGCCGTGTAACAGCTGCCCCACTGTTCAGAGGGCTTTAGTGTGACCACTGTCTGCCGGGTGTACTTTTTGCCGGAGAGGGGAGGGGTGCGAGGCCCCCTGACAATCTGACTCAATGTAGAGCCAGACGTCTTGCCCTCTTCGCCAAAACAGGGAGTATAAGTACCATAATTGTCTTGGTCGATATATTCAAATCCATGAAAACTCTTTCCATCTGAAATACCATACCTAAAAAATAAAAAATGCTTTAAGTGAAGGTGCTCTGGTTAGATAATTTATTTAGATGAACATTTCGTTTCCAATTTGCTGAACAGGCGCGTAGGCAGGGGGGTGCAAAGGGTGCGTACGTACCCCCCCCCGACTGGCCGAAAAGGTCCGCCTGAAAAGAACTAATTCGGTAAACAACATGTGAACTTGTGGTAGAAACAGATAAGAAATGTCTTTTCTTTTGACCATTTCATATACTCTCCTTTCATACCAGGAAAATAGACGGAATGTAATCCAAGGCAACGCAACTTGGGTGAGCATGCCCCCTCCCCTCCTGGAAGTTTCTGCCTTCACTGCACACATGCACTACCCCACGAAAAATCCTGGCTACGCTCCTGCTGAATCTACTAGTTTTCATGTTACATACATCAAGACACATGTCCTGGGACACATGTTCAGCAGCAATCAGCTAAACCACCAGCTGCTAAGCCCCCTCCCCTTCCCACCATTCTACAAATCTGCTTGGTAAATTCAGCAATTAACTCAAAGTGTCATTTACTGCTGAACAAAGGACAAACTGACCTTAAGACGTTTGTGTTGAAACTAAAATAACGACTAACGTGTTGAAATTGGACAAATAACTGGTGCATTATCAATGCTTTCCACGACAGAATTTTGCCATCTTAAACGACTCGAGAAGTTAAAACGCTGCTTGTTGTAGAGACCAGACAGAGCCATAGAGCAAAAAGATCAGTTTAGGGTTATCATTTAGTTCAAACTACAAACCACGAGGAAAAACTCAGTTATAGTTACCCCTCGATTCAGCATCAACATTATGAAGCCCTTAATAACATATCGAGGGTCAGCAATGCTCAAGAATGTTGAATGGCATTCCAGCTCATTGCTACAAAGGCATCCTATGGAAGTGTATCAAAATATGACAGTCTCAGAAACTTAGTATTTTATCTCTTCAATTTTTTTTTATCTCAGGAACTTTTATTCTATGGTTTTGTTTTTAAGTTCATTTTAAGCACAGCAAACCTATAACCCGACAAGCACGACCCACAACTCCTTAATTTTATCGTTCATAAATAAAGTATTTGTTGTTACTGTAGTTGTATTTCGTTATCTTGTCGTCGCGGTGGGGTCTTGTAAGACTTAGCGTGGAGTAGTATCGTGTCGCAAAAAGTGTGTCGTGTCCGGCCTGATATCAGTGTTGCAGCGAATCGCGCTGTATTGTGTTGTGTTGTGATGTGTTGTGATGTGACGAGCTGTGCTGTGCTTTGCTGTGCTTTGCTTTGCTGTGCTTTGCTGTGCTGTGCTGTGCTGTACTGTACTGTACTGTGCTGTACTATGCTGTGCTGTGCTGTACTGTACTGTACTGTGCTGTACTGTACTGTACTGTGCTGTACTATGCTGTGCTGTGCTGTACTGTACTGTACTGTGCTGTACTTTACTGTACTGTACTGTGCTGTACTATGCTGTACTATGCTGTACTGTGCTGTGCTGTACTGTACTGTACTGTACTTTACTGTGCTGTACTGTGCTGTACTGTGCTGTACTGTGCTGTACTATGCTGTACTGTGCTGTGCTGTACTGTGCTGTACTGTCCTGTACTGTACTGTACTGTACTGTACTGTACTGTGCTGTGCTGTGCTGTACTGTGCTGTGCTGTGCTGTGTTGTGCTGTGCTGTGCTGTGTTGTACTGTGCTGTACTGTACTGTGCTGTGCTGTGCTGTGCTGTGCTGTGCTGTACTGTGCTGTGCTGTGCTGTGCTGTGCTGTGCTGTGCTGTGCTGTGCTGTGCTGTGCTGTGGTATGGTGCCTGGCCGTGTCTTGGTATTCTTGGTCTTGTCGACAATGACAAGAAGTTCGTGAACTCTTTAACCAAAGCACTAAATAGATTACCTAGATTATCTTTGAATGTGCAAGTTCTTGAAAACGATCTCAGACAAAATAATTGACAAACCCGATAATAGGATCACCTCTCCCCTGCCGCGGGGTATGGCAAGCCGATTGTAGCAATATTCAATTCATGGCACTCAATGTTCAATAAATTACATTCAATATTTAATAAACTACGTTCAATATTCAATAAATGCCATTCAGTATTCAAGAATGTCATTCAGTTTTCAACAAATTCCAGTCAATCTTTAATACATGGCGTTTTACGTTCAAACTTCTCATTCAATGTTCATTCCATTTCATTCAATATTCAACGTTTCTCATTCAATGTTCAATGTATGCCATTCGAGAGACGTCCTCACAGGGACGCGATTCACCACTCGTCCTTAGCCCCTAACCGCTGAGCACTATACTCACGGATGCAGATCAGTGCAGAACATGTGCTCGAGAGCCGCTGTCACAACGATTTCGGTCCCCCCGCATTTCGCGTCCCCCGGGGACCGGCCAGAATCGCTAGCGTTCACCGTCCCCCTCCAAATATCGAAATATTTCAAAACTACACATCCTTTTGTAACCAACGATGGATTTCACCCGCGACCAGAGAACGAATGAAATAATTCCATTCGGACGCCAAGTAAAAAAGCTGTACACGCTTTTTTTTTATAAGAACTTGCCTAAAAGTTAAGAACAACCTAAGAACAATCGAGCCTCGGATTCCAACGCGAATGACTTTTTTGTTTCTTGGGCCAACAAATTACACAGTTCACCCAGAAACCAACGCAGATGTTGGGATACAAATACGATACATCTTATTTTTTTTCACAGGAGACGATCTAGCGGAGTATCTAATCAGTTGCTCGATCATTCCTGACCAAAAACAAATGCCCGCATGTCACTCTTTCACTCGGCAACATTAGCAACAGCAATCTAGCGACGTTTGTTAAATTAAGAGTCTCCAATTTCCGTAGATATTTATGTTAATTTATGTTAATTTACGTGTAGGCGGAAGAACAATTTAAGAATAATTATTGAGGCTCAGACTGTCGTAAAGATTGAGAACAATGAGGCTCGAACAAATTTTAATTTAAACTTATTTAAAATTTCTGTTGCTGCTTTGCAAAATTACTTAAGTTGCGGCCGAAAAACTAAGCTGGCTGATGACAATAGTGCATCAGTTCGATCAACGGAAGATAGCCAGTATATTATAAAATCAGTAGGTGAGGTAGAAGTAGCTACATCAAAACAGTTGTTTCTGATTTTATCTAGAAATAAAAAAAAAACGGGAATGGGAAGAAAGAGAGAGAGCAGATCGATCGCTAGCGATCTTGGTCTCCATCTAAATGAAAGAACACTTCAACTATAACCGCAGGCCCGTAGGCAGGGGGGGGGGTGTGCACGGGGTGCGCAGGCACCCTCCCCCCCCCCGTGGCCGTGAAGGTCCGTGGCAGTCTGCTCTGATAATAAATAAAGTTTACTATAAGAAATAATAATTTTTTGTCCAAAAAGTCCTTTCACTTAACCTGTGAAATAATCTCTATAATCTACATGGTAAATATAATCTCGGGTGTTAATGTAAAAATTTCCCCCACAAAAAATTATACCCCTGAGTCCGCTACGATGTTGGCTCGCATCCCCCAAAGAAAATTCCTGGCTACGGGTCTGAATCGTATTTAGTGCGAAAGCAGTTAATTGGTGTGGTAAGGTGAAAGAGCATTGAATACTACATGAGACTCGATATTTCAGTTTTTTAAAATTCTTTTTTCGCACGAGAGGGCCGGGTCAGGAGAGGTTGGGGGCGGGGGGGGAATGCAGATCGTAAGTGATCTTGGTCCCCCCTCTAAATAAAAGAACGCTGCAACTATTTCCGTATTTACTGCGAAAGCAGTTATCTAGTGAGGTGAAAGAACATTGAAAACTACCTGTGACAGCGGCTCTCGAGCACATGTTCTGCACTAATCTGCATCCGCGAGCATAGTACTCAGCGGTTAGGGGCTAACGTGGAGGGGGGGGGGGAGGGGGGGGCCTGAGTTCCCCTCAAATTTTTGTTTTGGGGGGCTACGGCCCCCCGTCCCCTGCCCCGCCGTCTCTGAATTGTTCTTAATTTGTTCGTAAAATCGGACAAAACTGAGGCTCAGCGCTGCCATAAAGTTTGTCTCCTAAAAAAGGCTCATACTATGAGTCATTTTGTGTTGGGAACAGCACTCCCCCGACCATCCAAAACTATTGAAATATGGTTTGACTGAAAGCAGCCCGACACAAACTGGTTGACAGCCCACGCTGCCTCCCAGCGTAGCCGTCAACATAAATTAGAAATCAAAGTGAAATATAACAACCAACCTGCAGCAATCAGGGGAATCCTCAATAGCAGAGCACTGTCCACTGTGCCCGCGTTGAACGTCAGATGTGTTGCGGACAAAGTATGCGCGCTGTCAACATAAGCGGCATATCTGCTTATAGCGTTGGGTGTCATGAGCTCGTAGTACAAGGTATCAGGCTGTAATTCAAAAATATATACAGAAAATCAAATCCAAACGCAAACATCCTACCCTGATAAACCCCGGGCGTTTGACTCCAGTTGAGCCCCAGATGGCAGGGAATTTGATGCCTAATCGACTCCCTAACTGCCGGGCATTTGACACTGAAAGTAAAACTAAACCCTTGGCCAAACGCAGATGCAATGATGTGATGTTGATTTTGATCTTCAAACTTGTGTCCAACTTAAGGTCCGTTTGACTACCGATAAAGAACTTACTTGGACGTGCGTTCAAATTAAACTCGCTCAAAGTCGACGCAACTCAGTGCAAGTTAGTTCAAACGAAACGAAAGATAGATGCAAGTTGAACGCAAGTTTAAAACTTGCACTGACTTGCATCAAATCACATCCACTTTTGGCCAAGGTTTTAACTCACACACAACGATACGATCATCCTCGGAGACCCAGGGGCAGTCATCGCGCACTGGTCAAAACAATGCTTGATCGAGCCTACCGCCTGTCATCGCCATCATGAACATTTTAACAATCTCAAATATCCTGAGAGTCTCATTGGTGCCATCGTTGCCAAGTTCATTGCCTCCAAAACAACGGAGCAACAGCCATCCATCGTCAAGGGAAACCCCGCAAGAATTGTCCTCCCGTTTAATGGTGAAATATCAGCGGACGCTGTACGCAAACAACTCAAAGAACTTTCCAGTTTAACTGGGAAACCAACCCAACCGGTGTCTACTAGCCAGAAAATTGGAGAGAAAATCAAGCGGCAAGAAAATAAACCGAAAATTGTGAGTCAACTGTGTGTGTTATACCACTTTATATGTGATCTGTGCGATGCAGATTACGTTGGCTATACACGCCCACATCTACACCAACGCCTGTCTGAACACAAGAGATGGGTTATTCAATTGGTTATTGGCAAACACCTTAATGACGAACACAATGCTCCGACTGACACCTTGGAAGAACAGTTTACAATTCTCCGCAAATGCAAAACTAAGTTTGACTACTTAATTTATGAGATATTTTTATTAAGAAACTGAAATCTTAACTCATCATACAATCTGACTCGATACGTGCGAAACTATTGTAACACATAATAATATCGCCTGCCACATTTAATCCCCATATTCTGTATTTATGTTTGAATTTAAAATCACTGGTACTTGGACTTGACAATGATGTCATGAAGACGTCGGAACGTCGTTCTATAATCTTATCGCTAATATTTCTTGTAAAATGTTGGTCGGTAAAAAAGAAAAAAGAAAAAAATTCTGGGCTGGGTCAAATACTGTGTATGTACTGTAGGTGGATATTAAACCTTTTTAAATAGGAAATGCGACTTATCAACATTTTGCAGGCTGCGAAATTAGCCCAGCTGTTTTCTTTATAAAACTATCACAGGTAGAAACGTTGAAAGTCGGCTCAAGGACGAATTCTCGGAAATCCTGCGTGATAGTGAATGATGAGAAACTGAAGGAACATCAGTCGAGCCGTCAGTCTCGGTCGGACGTCAAGCGAAGCGAAGCCGGAAGGCCAACTCCTCTCACTTTTCTTCGTCCTTGATTTTTCGCTCTCCCTAATGGACCGGCCCTGAGTTTTCGAGGATGCTGTAACACTTGCTACTAAACGACTATTTTATCCTATATTTGCTGTTATTACTTTTCGTGTTTTTCTTTTTTGCTAATCTTCAAAACTTTAGGTCGGTCGATCGGAAGACGGTAAACAGAAAAAAGCAGAGATGCGTAGCCTTATTAAGTATATCATAACGCGACACTATAATTTAAAAGAAGTTTAGCTTCAGAAAAGTCATTGCTTCTTTTCAGTCAAAGAAGTACTTAATCTGCAAAGGAAAGAATATAACAAGGTAATAAATGAGTGTGACTGCGTTATATACTTACAGCAAGAGGTTTTGAGAGCCCCAGACCAGTATAGTTCAACATAATAGTAGCGAAAAAAGCCGCAATAGTGACAGACGAAAAACTCATGGTCTCTGTTCACCGCAACGTGCCCCAAAATGTTCAGTTAAAACAAGAAATTGCCGAAACTCCTTTCTCAAGCTCTGAGAAACAGTGCTTCGAAAGTACAAAATACAAATGGTTATATGTTGTGCGTGCTAGTTTCTTATTGGCCATTTAATGGTTTTAGTATTTTTCGGCTTTTTACGCCACAACCGACTCCCAGTCGGCCATGCCATAGGGCGTGGTGTACCAACATAACTTGTGGTCGCTCCGTTTTCCTGAGTGCATGCATAGATGTTAACTGGTGAAGCTTGTATCCAATTGCTGCAGCACGTCTCAAGTTAATTTTGTGCTAAATAGAGTTGTCAAATCAGGCACTCTTTTTGTTCACCATCGGCACGAAATTTTGCAACACAAATAAGACATCTTAATTTTTTTATCTTCACGGGAGATTCCTTGTACTAATTCGAAAATAAAAGCAACGT
>JANRMR010180156.1:0-11776 GCA_025434825.1 Bergia sp. 'catenularis' | reverse complement strand
GCAACGAAGGTAACTAAGTCAGTCAGGAGACAAAAATTTGTTAGACAAGCTCCATATCAAATGTCGGAAGAATTTGAATAAGGCCGATTTGACAAAATAAAACCTATTTTGGGAGAGGTGGTATTTTGATCAGCAGAAAAACTAATGTTTTCCTCAATTTCTCTTAAGGGCCGTGATGCGAAATTTAAAGACATCCAAAACTTTGACAGATCTTTATCAGTACGCAAGTAAATCATAAAATAGCCTTTTTGCCGTTTTTTCCGCTTTGTCTGTCCGATGTGTTCAAAGACAGTTGCCAATCATCCATTTGACTTCCTGTTTATAAGTGGTAACCGCTTTTATTTCAACCTAACTTTAACCCGACTTTAACAAACTTTGCCAAATTTAAGAACTTCTGCAAAAACTCCGTGAGCAACATTTTCAGTTTTAGTTGTTGCCACTAAAGCGCTTTATCCTGCGATGAAAACACAGAAGGCTAAATTTGAAGTCTTACTTTAAAAATTGTTTCCATGGTCATGGTTGTCATTTCTAAGCTATTAGAGTTTTTTTGATCGCATAAACATGTTGACGACTTGCAACTTAATAATTTGCATCATTCAAAAAGGTTTTGTGGCTTCGTAATCGATTTCACAGTTATTTTATTTTTGTAAAATTGAAAATTACGGAGTGAACCGAATCAACGTTTAATTAGTTGAGTTTCTGCTTTCTTCTCGCTCATAAAAGTAAACTGATCCATGATTTTGACGGTAATTTCCATTTTCCACCAATTTTTATGACTCAAGTCAAAATCTTGTTACTTTAGAGGCCTTTCGTACCCTTTTCAGATTTCGTTTAAAATGTTTTTCAATTTATCTCGTTGCAGCCTGTAGGGGGAATTGTTTTAGGTGCTATTAAAGCGCGACAACAATCTCGTGAGAGCAAGGGTAAAAGATCAGGAGATCACATGACAACGAAAATTATGTAAAACCAATAACAATAACTAGGTATACCTTAGGTCTTGTATGATACCTCCCTTCTCAAACACAAAAGTGTTTTAAGGTGAGTAAGACATATACCTACTCATTATACATGAACAAGTTGCTAGGAAACGGAAAACAATTTCTGCATAAGCCAGAAAATTCACAACATTAACTAACGTTTCCACGGCACGTTTCATTAAACAACTATTAAAACCGTAGCCGTTATGACACACAAAACCATCCACAAATGGGTACGTTTTCCCAAAACGCTTCCTTTACTTCCCTGAAAATGGACCTCTAGGATAACCGTACAAATCTTCAGAGATCTAACCACACAAGTCAGAGAAACTCAGGTCGAAAAAATGTCTGCCAATCGCCATCTTTGTTCGTGTGTGGCGCGAAAACAAATAATACGTGAGTAAATGAGGCCAGGCGGCCAAGTCAAATCTACAAACCGATACGGAAGGTCGGTAGCGGTTGCAACTATCAGTAGTAAAAATTGCTTTTTAAAACCTGTTGTCAGCTATATGAGATTGTGCCACAAATATAATCTACACATGTGCAGATAAAACTGAATAGAACATAAACGTTTTCGATTTAAGTGATTAATATTATTTAAGCGAATATATAATGTTCAAGGCTTTATCACCACATATGCATTTACTTTGCTTTAAACAAGTAGATACAAGGGTTCCAGCAAAGATAAAAGAAGCTGATTCATCTGGACTTATTTTCTAATTATATCTTAAAACACGAGGTGAATTTTATGTTAAAGCAAAAACAAACGTTTTATAATTTCATGCTGCTTGTGCATCTTGGATTGAAAATTTTGAACGTTGCAACACTTTGGCTGGTATACCGAGATATTTTACACCGGGATTATTCTAATTTTAATATTTTGTAATGATTGTTATTCTATCGTACCGTGTTTGTCGCTTTTCTCTTTTCGGAGTTTAATTTTTTTTCTTTATAGAAACGAGCGTTTTAATAAGTGCCAGGTACAGAAGTCCAACTGTTTTGACAAAGAAAAACAAAATGACCCAATGCAGATATTCCAATCACATTCAAAATCTAAGAATGGCTTTTGTTTGCTATATTTGTTTTAAAAGCCAATAAAATAACGTACGCACTCAGGCTTAAGAGCCGCTTGTAGCAAAGAACATTTTACGACAATTTATTGTTGAAAAAATTAGATTTGTCTGGCCCGAAATATTTCACTGTTAGCCAAAACGAAGACGGCGTGGAATGTAAATCTGATTTAAACTTTAATGTTTTTGAAAGGTCTGCTAAATTAAGTTCGTCCATGTAATATTATCCACCCTAACTGTTATATATATTAGCAAACAAACGAACTATAAATTTAAATACACCCTGTCGGATTTTTCCGTTATGAGTTACCACAAAAACTCTAAACACAAATCTTCGTTCCATTTAAACAAATTCGAAAACCATTTTTTTCGATTTTTTGTCTTTCGGAAATAACTGGAGCAGTTATGAAGCATTTTCTAAGTAAAACACCTGCTAATCAAAGGAAATTCAAAGGCGAACCAGCATTAATGATTGAAGACATGTCATTCGATCGAATATAGAAATTTAAAATAAACATTGCGGTTTTAGCTATTGTTACAAATAACAACTATCTATTTTGTCTTTTCTCAGTTATTTTTATATACAATTATCTATAGTGTTCGGCTAACCAAAATTAAAAATTTGCCCAAATTTTATTTGACCATTTCCATGTCTTCTTATGCTAAGTGAAGCTGCCCGAAAAAATGGAGCTCGTAAGTTTTTTAAATTTACAATTCAAATAGAGCTTGCATGATTTGGCTGTTGTTTTGTAATCATAAAAGATATTACCGCGATAAAATTACAGCCTTTGGTAAACTGCAAAGCGACACATCCTCGCCTATTAAAACTAACAGACTTTCTTGCTATTGAACGCTTTATATGAGGCACTCAAGTGCTATTTTCAACAGAAAAATTTAAGTGACAACAAACTTATTAACAACCACTCAAAGTACCTCAAAAAGCCGAAAGAAAACATCTTTCCTATAAAATATCGAGTTTATGCAATTTTGTAGCTCGGTCAGCTCGCCATTACATATCAAATGCTTGCAGCACGGAATTCGTGTAAAACTCCTTGTTCTTCTCGTCCAATACTTGTCTATTTTGGGATGTCTTCTCGGCGAGTCTCTCCATGTTATGGACATTTAAAGATTCCTCGCTCGTATTCTTCGCCTCCAACTGTTTTTGAGCTTCTTCCAGTGCATCTTCTCTGAAGAAATCAGGGTACGTTTTAGCCACATAAAATAAGTCCACATCGCTGAAGTCATGCTCACTCAGACTTCGCATCAACTTCCTGTTTCTCTGTATTTTGGATGAGGGACCAGGGTCGAGTTTCTTTTTTCCCTTTCGATCATATCTACAGAGTTTGCTGTTCTTGTCATTCCCCACGGTTTGATTTTGACAACATTTGTTTGACGATGTATTTTTTGGTTCAGAGCTTTCCATGACTGAAGTCCACGAGAGGTTCTCCTCAGATACCTTTCTTCTGTTATTTGTCCTTGCTCTCTCGTTGTTCAATCTTTTCCTTTTGCTGTTCTCCCTCTTGTTTATTTATTTGTTTTACACCGTTAGTTTTTGAATTGCCTATGAAAATGCCAGCTCGTGTATTTTCCTAACTTTGCTTGATAGAAAACTGTTGTCCATTGCTGTCACCATAAATCATCCCACTATCCTGGATTTCTTAAAATATACAGTGCAGGTGACCCAAACAATGGTTAAATTACAAATTTATATCTCTCGTCTGACCACAGGGCGCACTGAAACGGTCTGATTGTAATGCGCATCACGTCTTGCCAACAAAGCTCATATTGAAATTGAATCCAAGGTAACTAACAAGAGCCATTCTTCAATTTCTTTCGCTAACACCTCAAAAATAATTAATTAAAAATGTCCCTTTTCCAAAAAAAAGAAAGATCAAAGCATCCATGACGGCAGATTTTCATTTATATCTAAATATAAAATGCTGTAAATGAATGACATTGTTGTACCTTTGTGTCAACTCCGAAAATATCGCAGATGTTGTAATGATAAATGTTCTTCTCTGCCCAGATATAATTTCCATTACATCCACTTGCATGTAGGACTTATTACTTGAATTTTCAAACAAATATTAACCAATGTAAGGCTGTTACTGTAGAAGTTGGTTCTTGAAATAAGTGAACATACTGTGGAACCCTAGATAAAATTAATGAATAACTATTAAAAGTGATTCTTTTTAAATTGCTACTAATCCAAGAGTTGAAGTGAAAACGTATCTACAACTCCAAAGTCGACATTAAAAAATGTGATCAAGAAACGATGGCATTGTATACTTCATAAAAAATAAATATTTCGTTCTGAACTCAGTAACTCGGGCTTTGGGGTTGTCTTTGCAATCATCAATTAATAATTCAGAAATAAAGAAAATTTGTTTAATTTCACACACACAAAAAAAGAATGTCCGTGCTTTATATCCACATAAAATTGTCTGTACTTTTGAAATGTTTTGAATTTGGCTATTGAATTTCCTTGAAATGTTACAAAACCTAATTTTGTTTTCAGGTTTTCAACTATTTTGACTCTTATCGTATATGCTAGTATAATCACTTTTGCAAATCGAAGTCAGGCATGGCAGATGTCAAATGTGGTTCCAAAACTATAGCTTCTTTGCTAGCACGGAATAAACCAGCTTTCCATTTCCTTAACATTTTACTCGATTGTGTTGTTATCCGACTTTGCAATTTTAGAGCAGCCCTACATGGGGTCACCTCCTAGTAATTGAATAATTTTGAAATATTTCACGATAAAAACGTATCTCAAAGAGTATTTATTGTCCAGTGTTTTGCAAATAGCAACGGTTTTGAATGGATTTGCATTGAGATATATTCGTACCGCGTGGATTTGTGTCTGTTTGAATTTAAACTTTTTTGTCATTAATAAATCAAGTCCATTTTAAGATTTCACAATATGTGGCCGTAGATTACTAAGCAAAGAATAAATGCCGAGTCGAAATCATCACAGCAACTGATAATGAAGCAAAACATATCTTGACAATGGTTCTCGGACTTTGCATAAAATGAATTTAAAAACAAGACGAGGTTATCAAGACTAATGTCTTTTCATTGAAAAAACTTCTGTCAAGATTTACTTTTCTTCAAGCAGGCTTGCAATACCCAGTAGATGGATTCATTGACCTGCTTTCGACGTAGGCGAGAAATGTTTCTGATAAATTACCTTACTTATTCTTAGCGCGAGTATTGTTTTCACCATAATGGTTTTTTATACTCAAAAACGTCAATACTAGATTTTCAATTAAGACTTGCCATTCAGTCTACTGATCTTGGAGTATAGAGTGAAGTGCTGTATTTGAATTTCCAATGACGTTAATCTCTCGCGTCAATCAGGTTTATTCATTTATTGTTACTATTCTTTTCAACAAAATCAAAGGTTTTAGAAAAACGTACTCTGTCATGACAACCAATACAGCTCAAGAGCTTTCACTTGGATGATAGATTTTTGAGACTTTCGTTGGATTTGAAAACCATTCTCAAGCGACAATTTGCAGTATGTCTTAAGTCTCTGTCCAGACAAATCATATTGCTTTTGAGGCTAAAAATACAAATTGAAAAAGAAAACAATTTAGGATCCAGTAATTAAAGGGTTCTTTCTGTGTGTACTACAACTACTCCCCAACCTAGCCAATCAAAAGAGGCAATTTAATTGTAACGTTAATGAGTTGATGAGTACACACGGAAAGACCCAATTAAAGACTTTCTTTGTCAGTGCAAAATGTCATAATGATACTGCACGTAAAAAAAGCATATAGATACTAGATCTAAGTGATAACAAACTGAAGAGGAAAAAAAAGACAAGATGGAAAAAAAGTGGTAACTGTAGCGACTACAGTTTGTTGTAATAAAGAAAGCTTATTACATGAATAAAAAACAACAACGTCAGTAAAAAAAAATAAAACACATTTCAATGGGAACTAACACATAGATTCTACATGGTTGACAGAACTATACTGTGTAACCATTCTTTCATTGGGTGACCAGCATGTGAACCTGATAGCTCCACGCTGCACCACCTCAAGCTTGAAAAGCCGTTAGTTAGGTGGATGTTAGCGAGAGGATTTGTAAGTTTCAACCTTCAACAAAATAACAAAACAAGAAGGTTTTTATTTACATGTGTAGATGTTCGTATTTACAACGTAGAAGAAACTTTTACCCTCTGAAATATATTATCTCAATAAATAAATTTCTGTAGCACAACTTCTCCAAGTTGCAACACACACCCAGTCAGAACAAAACCTAGAAGCTTAAACTTTGTGCCTTCTAGATGAGAATACAGAACATAAATATCTATAAATATGCATTGTTCAGATGTCAATCCAAGATTTTTCGACAGGAAAATGGAAGGGATGGTCTGTTTTGGGCAGCTATTAAGTTAAATTGTAGTTAGTTCCTGGCCGGGACATAAATAAATAAATTGGTTTAAAACGCAGCGAATCTTGACAGAAACGACTAATTAAAGGCCTTTTTGAGTGAATTAAAGCGTTAACTTATCTTTTGATTTTTTAGATACACATCATAAAAGTCCTACTTCTGAAAATAAGAAACTTCAATGCTTCAGCCGCAACACAACGCCTTTAAGATTAGAAAATAGACAGGAAAATTAGACAGAAAAACACACAGATACTTAGCACGCATACACGTAGACTATCGGGCACCAACAAACCACTCAATAGGACAAGGGCATTTCTTCATTAGTTCAACGTCCAATCATTATAAATTCTTCGTTCGTAAGACTTTACAATTGCTTGGGCTAAACTTAGATACACTAAGAAGAAGGTAAAGATTCCCTTAGTGCGAGTGCAAAGGATGAAACAGAAGGCCGAAAAATGCTTCTTATCGAGAAAAAGACGAACGATTGATGTGATTTCCTTTCGTTCACACAAGAGTTCCTTTTGCCTTCCATGAGTATAATCAATCTTATACAATTTTCTGCTGCTTCCCATCATAGCAAGAGTACACGATACTTCTAGATGTGGGCAACCATCAGGGCAATACTTAAACTGCACCTTTACTTTGGAAGTAGGTCAATTCAAGTGTCATGGTTTTGTGATGTTCTGCAGGTCTGAGAGTATGGTCGGACGATAGCGTTTTTCAAGCTCCTGCATAAAGTCAAGGTAATCGCCAGTCTTAAACTTCCGGATTGGCTCCTCCTGAGTATATAAACATGAATTCGTAAATTTACATTTTGTTTTCTTTCTTCAAGATTGGTGTAACTAATATACTTGTATCTATAGAAGAAAATATACTTGTATCCATGGAAGAAGAAGAAGAAGAAGAAGAAGAAGAAGAAGGAGAAGAAGAATCCAAAATATAATCTAAAGGTGATAACATTTATTCCGAATTATCCAAATAAAAATCAAAATAACACGGAGACTGACCTTTAGGAAGATCAAAAGGTTTTGCTGCTGCGTGTGACGAAGGATCTCTTGTTGTAAATGGCGCAATATTGCAATACAAAAGTAAACCTGTTGGGAGACAAAAACAAAAATGGGGCATTCGACGAACGGACAGGAGATAGTTGGATTTGCAAAGAGAGATATTAAATCTACTAATACATAGACGAGACACACACACACACAACACAATACACTAACACACATAAACTTGGAGAAACACATGCATATAAATTGTAAATGTTACCTGGTAATCTATGCCCATAGTCAGACAAGTACACACGTACAAACAAATATCCTCCCAGTTCAGATAGTTCCAGAAACACTGTCGTAACCAATGCTGACAGATCTAAAATTTGAAACATATGAGTTGGAGATCTCCGCTTTTCTAAATGTGTTAGAAAGAATTCAACTTTTTATCTTGTTATAAAAAGGCAATAGCTTAGAATGTTACGGCCTTTACAATTATTCATATAAAAAAAATCCTGATTTATGTACTTAAATGTATAGAAAATATTGCTGAATTAGGCGTGGTTTAGACAAGACTTACCTAAAATGAATTAAATAAACGACTTAATCACTTTATGAACATATTAGCTTGCTACAAAGTAGGTTTCTAGACAGCTATAATCATTAAGCTCGATAACATAACGGCTTAACATTTAATGACATGCAAAATATATTTTTATCATTGTTATTGTTATTATTATTATTATTATTATTAATAATAAAGACTTGCTAATATATAAACAGGTGAAAATTAACGGTAAGAACCGACGTTTCGGTGTCATACTGACGCCATTATCAAGGTAACTGTGCTTGTACAGAAAATTAAGTACAAGCCGTTTCATCGCAAGAAATTAACATATTGCATACTGTGATAGTGTTTATAGATGTAGGCTACACACGCGGACATTTACATGACCGTGTACAAGGACATAAACAACAATCATTCTCCATCTATAAACACTATCACAGTATGCACGGGAAGGTTCCTGAGGGTCTAATAAGGCGTTTCAAAGTGCTTAAGAAATGTAAGAACAAATTTGACTGTCTAGTACACGAGATGCTTTTTGTAAGACACTTAAAAGCAGATGTCAACGTGCAGTTAGATTCCATTCGTGCGAAAGTATTTGTATAACCTTATCTTTCGCACCTCTCTCAATATATTAATTTCTTGCGATGAATCTGTTTGTATTTAATTTTCTGTAGAAACACAGTTACCTTGATAATGGCGTCAGTATGACACCGAAATGTCGGTTCTTATCGTTAATTTTCATCTGTTTATTATTAATAATTAAATATTATTAATAATAATAATTAAATGACTAAAACCGATGAGAGAACGTAACTCTCCTCCCCAGGATGATGGGAGACTAATCAATCAGCGCAAGTTCGCCCCTTAGCATACAAGCTGTTACTCATTTCTACGGCTGAATGGACTGGGGCAAGTGGAGAGACGTTGACGTATCAAGCTCGAGGGCACAGCACAGCGGTCGGGCCTGGGTTCGAACTCACGACCTTTAGCTTACGAATCAGACACTGTCACTGTCACATATACAAAAAACAATGCTCAAATTTCATTTGTTGAAAGCAGCTTCGAAAGTTTTTTTTTTAACATTTAATAATTTTTGTTGGTTTGGAATGAAATGAATAATTACAAGAGCAGGTGCAAAAATACAGAAAAAAAGAAAAGTGAGTTAAACTACCAATACAACATCGAAACTTAATACACATTAAAGAAACCCCGGTGCCATACTATAATTTTCTTTTGCAGCCACGGGAGTACATGATTCCATTTCTGATAATAATTGTCTAAAGCTTCTCTCATTTGCGAAATGCCATGTTCGATTTTGGAAACATACTTAATCCGGTTTAAAAGACATCGAATTCTGGATTAATCTTTCTGTTTCAACACATGTACATAACTTGTTTATCAACCAGTTTAATATAATTAACTAAACAAGAATGATGCAATTAAGAAAGTAAGAAAATGAGTTAAATCTGTGTAGCTATTTATAAATTTTGCACGTTTCAAGCCACATGTTCAGGTGATATGCTATATCAAAGACCACAATGCACAATAAACAAACTTTAGGCGAATCTTTTCTGACGTAACTGTTCTATTATGCTCCATTGGCAAACGACTTTGCGTAGAGAAGGAAACATACTTAATGAGACTTGAATCAAAACGTGTAAAAACTTGTCAAACGTACTAATCGACAAAATTTTCAGCTCTTTACAATTTCTAAGAGATATCGGTTTTCAAAAGCCGCAAAACAGCTGGTTTGCAAAATCGTTAATGAGCCATTCATTCTTTGTATGTATGGTTTTTAAAAAAGTCATCACACAAAGAGTATTTAATATAGCGGACTCTTTTAATTCCGGTACTGCTACATATTCAAACATCAAAGTTTCAAATTTTATAAAAATTATCAACTTGTGCATTTTGAAAAATTATTAACACCAAGCACTTCTACTCTTCAAGACAATCAAAATGAATGGTCACAGTCTGGTATTTCGACAATCGGCTCAAAAGTTGGGGCATTTTTGGTTTTTACAAAATCGTCTTCAGCAGGACTAGGGTTAATATTGAGAGCTGATGTTTTTGTAGCTCGATTAGTAAGTGGGGCACGCATGGTAATGAGGCAATAAACGTAAAAAAATATTCCATTGTAGAGAACTACCAGCACGATGAACACCAGTAATTGTTTTTAAAAAGATATATCAAACCTGTGACGGTGTGTAGCCAGACATTCTGAACGCCGAGTAAACTAATGGCACTTCAGCCTTCAATAACAAAAACAACAACAATATTTTACTCAAAACAACAAACACGTATTAACGCTGATTGTTAAGTTTAGAAAACAATATCCTGCATGTCGGTTTTACAGGGAAGCTGATATAGGGGTATACTGAAATACTGAAATTTCGCATGTCTTCGTTCCTACAGAATGAAGGCCAGTTTTATCAAAGAAAATGTGTTTGGTAAGATGTTTCAACAAAGAAAAGATAAAATATTTAGAAAGTAAGTTCTCTATGGCATGGATAGAAGTGGCTTTCTTTCACTAAATTTGATTAAATATAGAATATTGTGGTTTGGGCAATTTTGTCTTGTATACTATTGATATTCTTTTTTAATGTTATGTCTTTCATTCTGTTTTCGATGGTATTTTCTTATAAACAGTATTTATGAAAAAACAATGAAAGGGCCTGCTCTTGAATCCTTCAACTTTTTTGTTATCAGACTACTTTAGCCAATTTCTCATGTAGTATTGAAAACTTCGACTTATCAAAATTTGAGAAGAAATGCATTGTAAAACTGAAGTTCTTCAATCGCACAGTTTCGTTTGAATGCTATCTTTTTTTATCTACACAAAACACTACGTCTTCTCACTTGAAAAACCTCTAAAACCGCTTCCACCAGTGGAACCATCCACAGTAAAAAGGTAAATTATCCGCCCCCATCACTGTCCTGTCGCCATCCAGTAAGAATTAAAAGATAGTTACATTTTCAGAATAGGTGGTACACTACGTCAAAACGAATTGCAAGTGCTAGCCGGCGTTTAAGAAAAGAGGAGGTTGCAGTTTTGGAAGGGGTTATGTAGTTGCTCATTTCTCTTATTACTTTTACTCACAAAGTGGCTGTCTAGTTACAGCCGGTTGGTTAGCGTTGTTTTTCAGTAAAAGAAGTTGACTATTATATGGCTGCCCAATCACGAAGAAGCTTCCGTGAACTGCTATACGTCCCTTAGATGGTAATAACGTACCTGAAGAATGAGCTCCACATTATGACACGTGCATGAGTATAGTGGAGGGATACCGCTGACTGTCAGAGAGACGGGAAGGTGGACCTATCAGATGAAAGGTGAGATTAAGTGAGTCGAAAAACACACACATAAGGAAAATGGACCGCGCCCCAGAGGATGTTTGGTAAATTATAACAAGAAAACAGATAGGCACTGTACTCAAACCTTTCCGAATTCTTACGTTTTAATACCAAATATCCTCCACTGAATTATTAAATGGAATCATTAAATATTCGGATGTTTCATTTAAGATGGATACAACTTTAAAGCCCGTATGATGACGTCATTCTGATTCATACCTTGCGGATACAATAATTAACGATTATTCCCCAAAGTGGAGGTGACTTGCGGTGGATATTTGTCGAGAAACAAGTAAAGTATTGTACTGTTGTTTTTAAAATTAACTAATTAAAATTAACTAAACCTGCAAAGCGGACTATGTTGGAGAAACATGTAGGAATTTTGAAGTGAGGCGATCAGAACATGAAGACCCTAAA
>JANRMR010180145.1:0-11776 GCA_025434825.1 Bergia sp. 'catenularis' | reverse complement strand
TGATTTTCCTCCCTCAAACGTGCGTTCCTAGAATGAATATTAGTGAAAACCAAGTAAGATGCAAATAATTAGAATGCAGTTATCAAATTCACCTCTAATTAGTGAATAAACCCCCTCTACACGCTGCATCAGTGATATTGACAAAAATTAACGGCTCTTCTATCAACACAAGGAGTCTTCGGTCTTTTAGAGGAACACGAATGTTTTTAATATCCATCGTTCTTTCTTCCTTAAAGTAGGTGGGTGTGTTCAACAGCCTTTGATCTTTCATTTAAGCGTAGTCAAAGACAAGACTTGAATGGATCTTTTATTGCACTAAATAAAAAAAAATCTAATGATATGTGGATAAACAGGTCCATATAATCAATATGTAGTGTTTACACTGTCAATCAGTCTTTATTTTAAAACAGCGTTGTCATAGCTACAAAACAGTTCCGCTAACTTCTTAGTTAACAACTCAATAATAATATGTTATAAAATCGTTGCATCTGTTCAAATACTGTATCACAGGACGTACTGTAAACAACCTTAACATACTCATAACGTCTTGTAGTTAGAACCGATTCAGTCGAAATGTGTACCAAAATCCTTTATTAACTATTACTATTGATTTATTTCATCTTTTCAAGTATATTTAATATATATCTTATTTGTTTCAACGTGTTGGAGCGTAAATAGCAACCGGCACTTTTGTGTTTCTAATTATAAATCTGCCTAAATTCGGTTTTGGATAAGGTTATGATAATTATATTTATGCCCACTATGCATCACTGATCATGAAGAGTAGAACAACAAAACTCGCTCGCATGCTTGCCAATTCAGCTCTTAGGGCCTCTTCACATGGAGCGAGTTGTCCCGGCAAGCCGAGATATCTCGGCTTGCTGGGCCCATAATAATCTGGCATTTACATGCAAAAATATCATCCCGCCTGGCCGAGACAAGTTCAATGTGGATTATATTTCGTGCCATCGCCATCGTCGATATTTCCGAAGCACGTTGTCGGTCATCTCTGTCTTTCTCTTCATTCGCAACTTCCAGTGGCTCTTCCCGGCCTTCGGTACTAATTCTCGAGGCTTCCAGTGGCTCTTCCCCTTCGGTGCTGATTTTCGAGGCTGAACACTCATGAAACAAACGAATTCTAGACGTTCGTTGAGCGCTGTCCATTTCTTCTATTTCGGCAAGGTTTGGAACAGAAATCATTCCTCCCTTCTCATCTTGTTCGCGGAATAAAGCGGGGATAGTTACATCACGTGTGTCAACAACGCGTAATATGATCTTGTCAAATATCGTCCCGCCTGACCGAGATATCTCGGCTACAACGCCTTTACATGCACTAAACAAACAAAAAGTTGTCTCGGCTTGCCGGGTGCCCCGGCTCGCCGAGACGGGAAACTCGGCAAGCCGGGATGGCCCGCCAACATATAAACGAAAAGGCAAAATACAATAGAGCCGGGAAACTCGGCATGCCGAGATATCCCGGCTTGCCGGGACAACTCGCTCCACGTAGAGAGGCCCTTAGTCATTTCACGACTGAATCCTGTGTGGTATGATCATACTGATTTTGAATCAGCTTTTACAACCAGCAATTTAGGTTAAGCCATTTTTAAAAATATCTCTTTGGTTGCTGACGTGCTAATGAACAAATTCACAAAGGCACTTTTAAAAATTACCCATATTCTTATCCTAATGAAAATTTTGTTTTCAATAATTTGAAGACGGTATGAGGAAAGGTAGAATAAAAAACCGCTTCATTGAAGAACAATTTATTCTAGCAACCTTAACTGTACGTGTTGAATATTTTCACGAGTTCTACACTTACTTTCTCTCTTCCGCATCTTTTTCAATCTTCAGCTTTTCCATCTCTTTTCTGTCTTTGACAGACTGGGAGTTGAAAATTGAAAAGTTCAGTTCAAAACCAATCTAAATAACAATTTTAACCATAAGTTCACCAGAGGAAAGGAATTAATTCCTTTACAAGACATTCTAATTCTACTCTCCAACCAAAAAGCTAGTACATTTGAAACTTTCCTTGACTTTATATACGGGGAGGTGGTGGTGTCAAACAAGCGGCTTAGAATCCTTATAAGATAGTTTGCCCCCAAGTTTTCCCCCAATTCCCCCAGAAAACAAAACATTAAAACAAGTGGCCAATAACAGCTTTTTTTTTTCTCAAAAAGAAAAAAAAAACTTATAAAATAAACCAAAGGGACAAAATCCTTAAATTAAATGGCAATAAAAAAAAATTGAAACTATTCCAAAAAGCTTAACATACCACTTTTCTACATAAATCATTTGCTACATTACGTTTTGAGAGTAACTCGTCAATCCCTAATAGCAGCTAACTTTCAATACTAGCTGTAGCCTGTAAGGTTGTGTTTCGAGAGTTGCAAAGTAAAAAAGATATCTAACAAAATGGGAGCGTTCTAAAATTGCTTCAGTGAAATTCGGTTGTGCCGCAGCAGAAACGATTGCTCTCAGTATATACTTAGAAAGTACTCAACTAGAGTAAAGGTACTGTTCTTTCAAACGTAATACTGTTTTGTAAAGCACAGCTCAAATTGCAGGTTCAAACGGTTTACACAGCTGAAAATTGTTTTCTCAATTCCGGTTAATCTACATATTATTAAATAGAACTTTTATCGTTGGTTGTTACTACATCATTGCACTTACATTTGTTTGATAGAAGATTATTTTATATAGTCAATTCAGACATACACACTTCTTTGGTTATTTGTTTCCTAATATCCAACGCTTATTTGTGGAATAATTGTTAAATGATTTTCCAAAAAGAAAAAAAATGTTTCATCTCAGTGTCCGGGAATACAGCAATAGCAAATGTATAAAATGAGTTAATAAACTTTTCAACAAGTATTATAAACAAAATTCTTGATTTCATATCCTCCAATTAAAACAATGAACTAAAAAGTAACAACAAAGAAGATGACTCCAAGTTAAATATTTTACCTTTACAAACAGAGAGACATCTGGGTAACGCGTAATTGGATCTGTTAATTGAATGTAATTGTTGCTGCCATCGTTAGAGACACGCACAATATCAAACTGAAGTTCTGTGACATCTGTGAAGATTTCCAAGTTACGAACTTTGAACTGTGGATTGTAATTTGTCTTAAGCTGGCTTGCTGTTAATACCTAAATAAAATTCAATAATTAGAATTCACAATAGAGGCATTCACAAAATTTCAGTTTTAGAAACTGTGCAAATCATACTTTAATGAAACCCTCATCCACGAGTCAGTGTACACAAAATGATAAAACATCAAGTAATTAGAAACTTGCTTACTTGTCATATTCAGCTGAACAAGCAAGCAAACTGAAGAAGTTCTTTTAAGTTCAAATGTTGCAGTACATTATATACAGTATATTGAGTTTATAACGTCATATTGGATTAACGTATTGGTATTATGGTATTTTTGCATCCAAAAACATAAAATGAAATATAGCTAAGATGACACTGATTCTAAATGTCTTTAGAAATGGGAATGCGCTCTCTTGAAACTGTAAACAGTAAGACCGTTAAGAATCAGAATAAACACACACTTACAGTTGACTTTGTACGAATCTATTTCAAAGAAGCATATTGCTTGGTGGGAAAAGATTTTTTATTCCAAATGCTTTTATTTCAGATCATGGTTAATTAAACGCACTCTGCGTTTTTAAGTTGGTAAGAGATATATACTAACACTTTCAAGTAACTCTTGCAGGGCTTCTACTGAATGTCCCCATTGCCTCGGAAGTCATTTTCGAAATAAACGTATATGTTCAGTACAGTAGGTTTTGAGGGTAACTACACACATAAATGCAATTGGTACACCAAATAAACGCAAAAGGTGTCACTATTATTTGTATTTAACTAAAAGTTAATGTAATAACCAATTTGCATTGTTTATGATATCCGGAAGTATATTCTCTGAACAAGTTTCCGGTCTCGGTCGGAGAGACTTGAACCTAGCACGAGGTTGCTCCCAAGGATTGTGGGAGACAAGATGGCGAGACGCAAGCACATGTTTTTGTTTTACTGTTGCTCTTTGTATGCTGTACATACCCACAGACACTGTAAGTTTGATGTTTATATAGTTTATTTATTCACTTGAACATTGGAATTCATTGGAATTTGTTATTTTGTTACTTAGTGAAATCGTTAACAAGGCTTTCCGCTCAACGAGTGCTCGGATTAGTGAGTGTGCAATAAACGGCGCATTTATCAAGCCCGTGAATTTGTGCAGTATTTATTCCGTAAGATAATTAGTGCAGGATCTTACAGTTAAAATCCTCAGCCATTTTGTGCAATAATCTAAACAACTGCCCAGAACATGTAACACATATATGTCATCACAGCTCCACATTTGTGTATAAAGAAATAAAAGACGCTCGGAAGACAACAGAGAGACAACAAAGAGCATACTGAAAAGACAGTTGAAGCGATGAAAAACATTCCGTCCATTCGTCAACAAGATGAAACAAAAACGGGAGGTTTTTCATTAGTATTCTAGGAAACCAAGTGTAAAGAAGAGTGGGATCACAAGTAAACGTTGTTCTTACTTATGATCAACGAAACACATCATTTTATCTTTTTTTGAAAGCAACCGTTAAGCGCACTTGGTACATGTTGACTGACTGGAGTTTCTATAATAATCTGAAAAATATTACAATTTTTTACCGTGTAGGAGGGGTAATGAGGTGACTTCACACCAGCCAGCTGCGGTGCGTTCAGGAAAACAAGAGGGTTAAACGCAGAATGTTTCTATCAGTCAGTGTACACATCACCACTTTCACGTTGGTCATGATATATCCATTATTACATTCAGAAACTGTTTTATGCAAAACGAAAACTATTTTTCCCCTCAACATCTAATGCTCTCTTATGTTTGTTTCATCAGCATTAAAACAAACATAGCGAACCATAAATGTCTAACACGAATTGATTATCACGCCATCTCATTTAACCGAAGTGCAGTAGACTTCGGCTACTCTTATAAAAATATTTACTACCAAACACACACAAAAACACATGGACAACATTAAAATTTCCCTTTTGTCAGTCCCTCCGTTCAATCGCTGTTGCTTGCTAAAACTAATCATATTTGCAGAGAAAAGTCTGCACTTTCTAGTGGTAATCTGATGTTTCTATTAATACTAAAGGAAATTTAGCTATCCAATTGGAAATATTTAAATATCGAATGCACTTTTCTAATCTATGATTTCTGCCAGTAATGGGTATTACCTTTTCCTCTTTCTCCAGTGCAATGTTCTCCCCACTCATAACTTTTGTGGACAATTTAACACACTGATTTCTTTCAACAGGCACGGTAGCCACTTTTGCAAGTATTTGGCATCCAAAATGATCGCAACACTTCTCCATAGTTGTCTGTAATGATAAAGCTATCACTCTTAAACACGTTGAAGTAAACACAGAGGAAATTCCAAGGCTGAGCGGAATAGAACTGGCAAACAACAAAGAACGGAAAAAGCGGACAAAAAATGGAACAGAACAGAGCATTTATAAATTCTTTGCAACCCCATTAAATGACATAAATCGTTCAACTCTTGTTGACAACGCTAGTCGTTCCTCATAAAGTTGAGACCACTGATGAAGTGAGAAGTATCTTTTCAAACGTTAGGACAGTTTTTTTTTCTCTTACAGTTTTTTATACATTTTAAGTCAGAGACAACCCTCTTAATCCGATATTCACAAAGCCTGGATCGTGGTTTTTAGCATTTTCAACAACAAACAAAACTGAACAGAACAAAGTGGAGCGAGCAGAACAGGCAAGCAACGGAATAAACGGAAAAAGAGCGGAGAAACAAAACAAAATAGAGTAGAACAAAACAGAGATACAAAACAGGAAAACAAGGAAAGGCAAAAAAGTAAAACCAATTTAAGTCTGATATATTTATTGAAGTCATGTTTTTCCAAAATCCAGACCGTTTTACTCTGTTAAACTTTGAAGAGGTTTTGTTAGTAACTATTAAACTTTATAGGGCAATTTTGTTTAGTAAATTCATTTCTAGAATTCATGTACCCCAATTGGGTTTTATCATTTGATTAAACTAATTTTTGTGGCGGTACTTCTCATTTTCATATCAGACGAAGATCTTTTTAATTTCTTATTTTTGTGATTCACAGGTTTTTTCTTTCTCAAAAGTTTTGCCGAGTCCACTCAAAATGTCGCACTACACCAACTGTGTAAATCTCACAGATTAGCCGGTTCTCAAATATATACTCCCATTCCCAGAGTACTCCTTAGTCTATAATCCGCCAAATTACTGAAAATTGTGCTTTTGATATAGCTTACTTTATTCTTTGATTTACTTAGATTTTTTTTCATTTTTCTTGATCAGATGCTTTTATAATTCAATTTTGTAAACCATTTACAAAACGTGATAGTTCACTTTGTAATTATACTCGGGCTATTTGCCGGGGCTGGCGTGCGGTTAATTGGCACTAGAAACAAGTTTAGTTTTGACGGACTGCTGTTTATCCAATGATACGATTTCAGACGTAGATTTACCTTTTTGCCCGTAGCACGCTGGAGTTTAAGCGAACCTTATTGGACTTGTTGGAGTTCAATAAACTTAAAATCGATCTGTGACCGTACTTTGCTTAAGTTTGTTGTAGATAGAAAAATCGCACTACAAAGTGTAAACTCAAAACTAACCAAGACAACACTTTGTCCGTTTCGCCAGTGCAAGGAATGTCAAAACGCAGATAATCCTTTGAAATGTTCTTTTTTTAAAAAAAAAAAGTGTACGTAAAAAAACATTCTTTACTGTATTGGTTATTTGAACCAACAGTTCAGAAATTCAAATTTTCAAGACTGACACCCATTTCTCGACATTTACGGAAACCAGTTCTTAAATCGTATTCCTAAAGAATTTGTATTATTTGACAAAATTTCATTAAATGGAGTAAACTTTCAAAACGTTATAAGCAATGGTAGAACTTCATCAAGTGTGTCTGTAACCTCGATCAAGATAAGTGAACAAGTCTTTGCCATTAGTATGATAAAGCCAGCTCATAAAGTGATTAAAAATTTAGTCTGTTTTGTAAATATATTTTTTTGAGGTTGTTTACATACAAACAGTCTTAAAATTTTTAGATCAGTTTCAACCAATTTTCAAACTAAATTTCTTGTCATTACCGCTTGCGAGAGTGACAATTTTGGGATGGGATGGGAAGAGGATTGTATCCCAAATATTTTTCTACCTGTAAACAAAAATTTGCCTTCAAAGCTACCTTTGACTATTCATCAAAGAAATAAAAAAAATATTTATAAAGTCCTCACCAACTTTTGAGTCGTCTCGTCGGGGCAAAAATAAACAAACAAATTTAATTTCATGCCATCATCTGTCTTTCTACCAGATAGGTAAAATGCATAGGTGACTTCATTCATCTCTTTTTCATCACAAGCTCCACCAGTGTTACAAAATTCTTTGGTTTGAAAGGTCAACCCATTAGTTTCGATCTTCCAATCTTTTACTTCTTTCCAGCTGCCAGTGTGATCAGTGTGCATAAGTTTCATCGATTTCCCGGCGGATTTTTTAGTAAACCCAAGGAAAGGAAGGAAAACTTTGACAGGTTCTGTAAACTCTGGACGTTCTGGTAAACACTCGAAGTGAACGACTGGTGTCACAAACATTTGGCCTTTGGGTAGCGACTCCTCTTTCAGGACACTAATTTGTATTGTGATTTCTTGTTTTAAAGCACCCCTTGGCACTTCAACATGCACTCCATGTAAACATAGGGTACTACCTTCAGGTCCAACTGTGTATTTCTGGAGAAGGTATTCTTCCTCTGAAAATGTAAATTGACCTTAATAAGTTTAGACTGTACAAATACAATGATAATTACCTTGTCGAAAACATTTTTAAAATATTAAGTTAAATTGCACATAAGACAATACGTTTCTGTAAAATACATACTAAAACAGGAACTGATCATCAGTAAAATTTCTGCAACAAATGTCATTCTACAATTGTTTAAGTATAATGCGTACGCTGATAAGACACAAGTGCAAACACCTAACTTCTAGTATTCAGGAATGTTAACTAAGCACATTTATCCTCAACCCATAGCCAGTGATTTGAGCAATTTCAAACTGGTGAAATTTTAGTTTAGTCTAAAACCGTCATTTGAGAGCACACCCGAACAATGTTTGACACCAATAATAAAAACCATAGTGTTCAAAACTATTCTTTTTTCCAAATTTGTTCTATTTTTTTTTTTCATTTTGTTCTGACTGAAAAATTTACCTGTTTAAACCTGCAAACAAATGTTTTCTATTGATCTCAAAAAAAGTTTAGCTCAACTTTTATAATTTTCAAAAATTCTAAGAAGGTGGCCAAGATAGGCAAAAGGACAAGCAAAAATGAACAAAAAAAATTGTGCATGTAAAACCATCTAACTACAATTACAAAAACCAATGTTAAATAGCTTCAGTCTAAATTGAAGTATTTGTTAGTTTATAAATAATTTGATAGCTAAAAATTAAGATCCATCTTAGCCTACATGAGCTTATGAAATTCATAAATACGTAAGTTAATGGTTCAGTCCCTGCAGCACTCAGAATATTTATAATCATAGCAATTGAACTGAGTAGAGTGAAATCATACGCGTGATTTCAAAATTGAACAAGCGCGCAACGCGAGTTCGATATGAAGTCACAAGAATGATTTCAGACCAAAATTACACGACACAAAGATCAATAATTACCAATTAGTTATTGGTTCATCAAATACGAGCGAGCGCGCCCACTTTTTTGTTGCAAAATCAGTTACAGTAATTTATAAAGTGTTTTCTTAACAGATGTACAAATATCACTAGTTGCCTTTGTATATCCACATTCGGAGTAGCCATCAGGAATGTTGCACGAGCTTTAGGCTTTATTTTACAGCTTACGGCGGCTCGAAATAGTTTTCTGTTACTTTGAAACGTTGAAAAGACAGTTAATAGATCTAAACAGACACTGGTTCTACTGGAGTAAGATGTTGTCCTAGCTATAACCATCTTTCAAACATTTATTTTTTTATGTTATTGGACGGTATTATGTTACCATGGCAACGCTTACGTATGTTTTTGTAACCACCTTATCCAAGGAAAAACCTGTTTTTTCGCTGTTACTGACGGTGAAATTTTTTGAAAACTTCCACATGTGATTTGATTCTGAAGAACGTTTAAATTGCAATGTTAAAGAAAATTCTGTCAAGAAGATTTTAAGAAATTGTTGTTTTTTTACTTTTTCCCCATGTTCCTATTTTCCCTTGTCAGATTTTTTTTAAAAGTTGGGAATGTTTTTTTTCAGTTACGTTTGGACGAAATATTCCGAAAATAAAGAAAATTCTGTCAAGAAGATTTTAAGAAATTGTTGTTTTTTACTTTTTCCTCATGTTCCTATTTTCCCTTGTCAGATTTTTTTTAAAAGTTGGGAATATTTTTTTTCAGTTACGTTTGGACGAAATATTCCGAAAATAAAGAAAATTCACCGACTAGTTTTGCAGATATTCGTGATTAAAATAGAAAAAATGTCTGGGCGTACAAGATCGCCATTTGCGCATGAGCGGCTACGCATCATTGTGTGCACATGGTCTCGTGACTGATGTTGTGTTGAGAAGATATTATGTACGGGTGAGTTTCATTGCTTTTCTGTTGTAAATATTCTAGGTTTCTCTGTCACAGCTTTCACTACAGTTTTATTTGAGTTGGCCATAATTTTATCTCTCAAAATGATGGGTGATTCTCGTCAGGGTGCTCTTGTTTCAAGTTCCACGGGGTGATCGCGACGAAGTGGCAGTGCTCGGCGCCATTGCAAGCACTGCTTCCCACTTTGTGGAAAAGACCTTCAGGTCTTTGTAGCTAAAAGTCTGCCTTCTGCTATCTTCAGAATCACTCGGAGTTTCACAGGTCCATCATCAGTTACAAGTGTGAGCAAATTCCCACTGAATGTTTTGACTCATCTGTGTCGATCGTCCAAGAACTGCATGTCTTTGTAAGCGAAGATGGCAGATCTGGGATTAGCTTTTCAGCGATGTCGGCATCCGTCAGTTTTTGAGAAGAAAAGAAAAGAATTCTTGGAAGAGCTTTCACGTCTTAAAGTGCATCGTAGGCTTTAAACTGGTCACCGAAGAGACACTGCTGCATGAGGGATTTTTTTTATAGTTTTAGGATGACTTTCCGAGCAGTTGTTGACAATTATCAACATCTTCACATTTGTGTAGTGAACATTTGTCCAATTTTTATTCCAAATATACAACTGTTATGAAAATATTGTAATGTTACTCATAAAGTAAGAAACAATTTGCTTCCCTCTGGTCAAAAGAGCTTAGGAAATAATCTTTTTTTACATTTAGAAAAAAAATTAAAAAGTAAATTCGGCAGTAACTGTGAAATGCAGGCGCTGATGAGAAAACCAGGAATTTTTTTAATTTGGCCTAACAGTAAATAATTTTATTAGTAATTTTACCTTGATGGTAGCTTTTGCACGATTATTCTACTGCCTTTTGAAGGAGGGTTTTCAATATTTTGCCGTAGCTGAAAGAAAAGGTGTTTGGCGATATTTTGGGTTGTGCATTGCTTCATCTCCATTGTTTGCACCGTGTCGGTGACAGTAGGGAAAGCGTGACACAACTCGCAACATGTTTGCGAACTAAAAGCATTCTAAAACAAGCCTTATCGAAGCACTTTTTCTCAGTTTCTTCTTCTTTTCAGGTTTTTTCCATTTCAATCTCCAATTTCCTCTTCCCTTGGTTGTTTCTGTGTGTCCAGGCTTCTGCCCAGCGGGCGGCTTTTTGGGCGAACTTTCGACACCTTTGACTTTTGTTTTCATGGTGATCACGCGAGGAAATTGTGGGTGTGTCTAGAACCCGGGCGACGATCGAGTTCGAACATGCAAACATATGAACGGGTGGTCAGCGCCATGAAAATTTCACGTGGCCGGACATGATCGATGACAGCGTGTTCAGTGACCCGCAAAGTCTTCTTTGCGAGTTGCAGAAGAGAATTTTGCGAACGAACACTTGCAAAATGTGACTGTTGAAAACAATTACGTTTATGGCTATTTTGATGGTGATCGTGACGAACTCAATAATATATATAATTGAGCAATTTCGACTTGTCAGCTCCAAGTGCTAAGATGATGTATTATACATTTCTTCTTCATTAGTTCATATTTCAATTACATTCCGTATCTCGACCTCTGACTTTCTATTGAAACGTAATTTTTTGTCTTCTAGAAACAACATTTTTTTAGTTGGATTCTTAGACTTACATAGTTAACAGACTCGGCATATTTTTCTTTCCGTGTTGTGTTAACTTCAATATAATCTTGTAATGCGTAAATTATCATGTCTCTTAAAAGTAACACTGATATGCGATATGATAATTTATTAATACTGGGACGTCAAAAGATAGTAACAGTCTGTAACGCAGAACAAACAATGCGTGGACTTCTCCGTACGAACAATTGGGAGGAGACGGGTGGGGTACAAACATGATCATCTTCGAATGCGGTATATACAAAAATCGCATAAGTGCAGGAATAATTTAACAAAATTCCTTTTTGTTAATAACGAACTCGGGGGGGGTACTTCACAAGTTTTTAAACTGGGAGGGGGGGCTCTGCCGCGCCCAGATTCTGGACCACGCACCCTTATTTATATACCAATTTTGGCCAAAAACGTGACCCTTTAAAATACCTGCACCAAAAATATGGGGCCCTTCTACATACCTTAAGTGACAAAGAAAACAAACCACACAAAGCGA
>JANRMR010180134.1:0-11778 GCA_025434825.1 Bergia sp. 'catenularis' | reverse complement strand
CTTATTAGAGAGGGGGGGCTTAATAGAGAGGGGAGCTTATTTAATTCAGTAGAATATCAGAAAGTTATCAGTACGACACTCAATTTCTTTAATTCAGATATCTTCAGCACAAATGAGGAAAATAATAATTTTCAGGGTTTTTTTAATCAGTTTTAAAACTGAACTTTGAACACCACAGGATTACATACGTGATTTATTATTAAAATTGTATGAAAGTCATAGCTCAGTGAAGTCAATTTCGTAAATGTTCCATTAAGCCCCCGGGGACTTATTTATTTCAAGCATTTTTGAGGCGGTGGGAGTTTAATAGAGACAGGGGGCTTAATCAATTTCTATAGCTCCAAAAGGGGGGCTTAATAGAGAGAGGGGGCTTAATAGAGAATTTACGGTATGTATTTAAGGATTTGTGACTGGTTGTAAGTTTTGACCAATGTAGATCAGGTTAAATTTCCAGATTTATCCAAGCAGCATGTGTTTGCTTGTTAACACAATGATGGCCAATGATTAAACTTACCAGATGCAGAATAACCAGCAATGTTTGATGTTTACAGCAAAATATGGAAAACTTCAAGTTAAAATTGTCACATAATTAAGGTCCTTGAATTTGTTTGAAAAGGTCCTTGAAAGTCCTCTTTCATGTTCAGCTATGAGTTGGAACCCTGTGTTCATCGTCATGCTTTTGTTTCATGCTTATCAATTTCGCAGATCGCCTTGTTTCATAAAAAGAAACTGTGCAGTTAGTTTCTCCAGCTTCGTCCCCAGGCATCTGCTCAAGATTTTGGCACGGCGTGGTTGTCCAAGAAGAGCCTTGATGACTTTCGGGAACCGTGCCGGAAAACAATCCTGCAAATGATCGCCCAGCAGACACCTGAGGAAGATATTCGTTCTCATATTAAGAACGTTTGTTTGCAGAAAACGTGCGCGTTAATCCCAGTCTTACACATGGCGTCGTACGTCCCTTGAGTAAGATTTTCATTTTTCAAGGACTCTTGTAAGACGTTTTTGTTGCTCTTAAAGTAAAGGCAGTTATCTAGAAGCAGAAGCTGGTACTCATTTACACAGCTGAGTCGACTGGAGCAAGTCGAGTAAAGTGCCTTGCTCAAGGACACAACACAGTGGTCAGGCCGGGGTTCGAACTCACGACCTTCAGGTTACGAGTCAGACACGCTAACCACTTGACCACTGCAAAAGCAGCTATCTAGTTAAACGAAATTCACTTATGAAAGTTTTATCTTGATTTGCTTCATTTCAGTCTTTGAATTCTAAGCCAAAACGTCCATAAAATAGTAGCTGAATCACTGTACCAACCCTGAAATTTAAGTTTTTTATTGTACCTAACCAAAAACAAGACTGCTTAAAAAACTATATACGCAAGGAAAGCGATACCCTTCCTGGCATGCAATAGACCACTTGTGTAATATGCCCCAGTGGCCATAAACAATAACTTCAAAGCGAGTTCAAGTTCCAAGTTCTCATACATTTGCTGTATTTTGGCCTTTCTGGCCTCGACCCAAAGTTTTTGTTTTTGGCCACTGGGACGTGTTATGAAAGTGGTCTACGACCAAAGCACACATATAACAAACAGCCCACCTAGGGTCAAAAACAACAAGAAAATGTTGTGGAATTTTATTCTTGTGCCAATCAAGCAACACTTTGCTGTTTGATTACACATCAAAAGGGACCGATTGGATATTGATCAGGAGTTATGGATATTTCTGTCTAACATCCCTGACGTGAAAATATTTTATAGTCAAATCTTTGCTGACGTAACTGTTTATATTTTGCCAAATTAACATAAATCCAGCTTTAGCCTTTTAAATAAACAGAGTCCATAGAAAAAAGATGGCACAGAAGTACTTTAAAAGCTCGAAATGTGCAGAGAATGTATGTTTGGCCAGCCTATTTATCTAGAGGTTTTGAACTTTTTAAACATTCATTTCCCCGGACTCTTCAATACGTTACATTCAAATTTCAGAGAGAATGCACTCTGAGAAGTTCTTTCAATTTGTTGACACCATTTCCTTGGCGTTTAAACTTGGAGTTTTACGATTTATGTTAGTGAGGAAAAATTTAATCAATACGGTTCCACTATTCATGTTTAAGTACGTCCAACGGACTTGGAGTTAAGACGGTCCGCCATGTTAGTTTGTTTTCTTCCTTCCATTGCGCCTCTGCTCGCGATAGGGAATGGAATCGACCAGCCCTCGGTCAGAGCGTTCTGACATGTTTTAATAGAACCCTCACACCAACCTCGGAAAGGATGAAACGCCTCGTTCACCAAAAATATTTCTTCTCCCGCGAACGGTCTTTTAGCCCATTCGGCGATTTGCTTCATTGTAAAATGAGTACCGGGTTTCTGAAAGTGCCTGAAGGACAGAAAAAGTATGTGGTGTCAAAGGTGGAATTTGTTGATTTTTTGCAGAGGGAATATAACATAAAAAGTATATTTAAAACTTGAAACCTGGCTTTTTCTTTGCCATATGTTATTCTGATTGCAAAATGCTGCATGATGTTTTCAGAAACGGACACCAATTTACTCTTTTACGAGACAACCATACTGCGTAAATGTGGCTGGACCTCCACTTTAGGGGACATGCTGATAAAAGCAAATCTGGCAAGTTTGCCCGAAAGCATCTTTGGAAACCCAGGGGTGGTCCGTGGGTGCGGGCGAAAATAAAGAAAGAAGAGATTAATAAAGGAGCGAGAGAGAAGCAACTTCATTTTATCCTTTTATGTTCCCCTGATTTCAGAGGATGATGCAAATGATGAATCCAAGACATTGCAACTGTTATGATAATTATAAAAATGATGGGGTTACCCAGAGGGCATTTCCACAGTATGTCTTATCCACCCGGGAAAGCAGATATTTAACGTCTCTGTCCAAGGACGGTGTGGCGAAAGCAGGCCACTTGAATATTCAACCCTATATCAAACCCTGGACCTTGCAGTTTTCAGTTCGGGGTAATTTTTCAGTCTTAACTGACAGCTTGTATTACAATCCGGTACAGAAAGCATTCTCAACTATTCAAAAATCACCGGGGTGAGAGATTTTTTTCTTTCTCCGTGTGGGCCAATTTCCTCTCTAGGGCTATCGCTCAGAAAGAATTACTTGGGATATTTGTACAGCACTTTAACTTAACACATTTAAAAATAACTATATCTATTTATTAGTGCTGAGCGGCCAAACCTTAATGGTTACCCCCTCACTCATGTGTTCATTGCCGCACAATACCACCTTAATTACTCATGGCCAGTTCCCAGCTGGCCTTGTAGCTCAGTTGGTAGAGCAGCGATGATCTGTTCCGGCTTCGATTCCCGCCGAGGTGAGAGATTTTTCTCTTTTCCCGTGTGGGCCCAATTTCCTTTCTAGGGCTATCGCTCAGAAAGAATTACTTGGGAGATTTGTAAAGCACTTAACTTAACACGTTTAAAAATAATTATATCTATTTAAAAATCAACAGAGTTTTAACAAATACATTGAAACTTAAACCTTGGCAATCTGAAGGAGATTGACTACTACTACTGTACAGCTGCTTTTAATTTTAGTTTTTTAAAATTTAAAGTTGGGATGTGTTTCAGAATATAGTACTGGATATCGATTTATATGTATCTTAACAGCGCAACTAGCCAAACCGTGGCCACAGTTATGCAGTGATATTTTGCATAGTTTATGGTTGGGAATTAACCAATCAAATTTTTTGTTTGGTTACTTGTGAGACAATGAAGGCGTGTCAGATCAGATTTCAAATTACATCAGTCAAATTGACTGTTTTCCAACCGCAAACTATGCAAAAAGTTGCTCCATAATTGACCATAACAAAAAAGATGGCGACTGGTACATTTATCCATAACTCCAAGCGCGCGAAAAATCTTAAAATGCTCATAAAAACGTACAGAAAAGATCTAAAAACTTCAAACCTTGCCTACACAATGTTGTTAGTGTATGGACAAGTTTCCCAAACAATGGTCTTCCATGTGCACCTATTTGCTGAGTTAGGTTCGCAAGGCATTGTGGTCAATTGTACAGCCGCCATCTTTTTCGGTATGGTGGATTTCATTCTGTTCACGTTAGTAAGGTGCGTCGCGCTGTGAAGGGCAAGTTCCACCGCAAACATATCGAGAACTACTTGTTGTAGAGTCAGTTCTACAATTGCCATCAAGTACAGCAATACAATTATTAGGTGGAAATTACCCTTTGACCAGCGTCGAAGCTTTCTTATAGTACCTGTCTTACCAAGCCGAGTCCCAGAACTGGTAGGCTGTGTGGATTGGTTTGGGAATCTTGCATCCAAACTTGTGCTCCATCGCTCGGTGAACCTCTGTGTCAAGAAAATTTTTCTTTAACCCAGCAATGTCTTTCCATCGCCTTGCGCACGCGCCATCGTTGTACATGGTGTGCATTACTCCCACGTTGTTGGCACCTTTGCCCCTGGAAGATAAAACAAGCCCATGATGCTTTGCTGAATTGTTTCATTAAGTATGTCTGAGACAACGCCTACTTTTATTTTATAAACGGTTAATGCGCGAATTTGTTTAGGCCTCTTCCGCCCAGGCAAAGTGTAAATACTGGACAAAAACAAACGTTAATTCTCTTGAACAGTGAAATTATTGGGCAGCCAGTCTTAGAGTAATATATTTTGAGGATACCGTGAAATCCCGAAAATAAGCGTATGGGCTTGTACTCACTCAAAAGGGTCTTTCCCCGGATTTTACAAGGACTCTCTATGGAATTTTATACTGCTGAGTATATCTCGGGGAAAGGCTTCTTTTTGGAATCTTACAAAAACTCCTCAATCGGAAAAAAGTGGGTGGAGCAAAAAGAAGGTATATGACCCCTTTATTAGTTGGTGATAATCTGAAGAAGGAGCTTTCTTAACGTATGTGCAAAAGCATTGTTTGTGTGCAAACCTCAGTGATTGTGTTCAGAGATTAACTTTGATGTATTGCCGGAAAAACGAAAGAGCTCTGAAAGAGACCAGGAATAATTTAGTGAAATCGGCAAATGCTCAGCGGACCTGGTCATTAGTTGGCGCTAGTCGCTTGTCCTCCCATTCAAAAGTATCAACACATTTACCTTAGTTAAACAGTTATAAAATGTATAGTGAGATTTTGAGCTTTTAACCTTTTAACAATTTTATCCGTTTCTAAGTTTTGTTTTAGTTTAATGAATTCGCCACAGAAATTACAACACTGAAACCTAAATATGAATATCAGGCACTTAAATGAAAAATCAAAAGTAAATGGTGTGTGACAGGGGAAAGGAACAGAATTTTTGTTTGAATTAAAACCTAACCTATACATGTAAAAGGGGTAAGATAATCTTTTATGTTGCTCTTCACCTCCATAGAGCACTCTGCCTATGTATTGGATCAATTGAAACTCTTTTCACCTTTTTATCTATAGAAAAAGCACAGATTGCAAACTTGAATGCATATGTATGTCAGTAATTATAAATGCAGAAAGAATATAACTTCTAACCTATGTGCCATCGTTGTTCCCATGCAATTACTGTATGAGATAAACTTCTGCCCTGGTATAATGGGGGTACCCGCCACATTGACCTTCTCCCACCAGGCACTGTCATACACCGCGGCCCCTTTGAATGCTGGGATAGGCTGGATCGACTTCAGCTCTGCAGTGTCTTTGATTTTTTGCGCGATGGAACCGTTGACCCGGTTGATCTCTAACGGAGTTAAACCTATCACCAGTTTCTTCGATATGACTTTCAGCTTGGGAGTTATCAAATTGTAAAGATTGTTGTCTTTCTCGAGAGAATTTACACCAGTACTGGTATAGATCTTCCCACCCATCGACGTGACTTTTTCTTCCAACACTTTAATGATGGTAGACATGCCGCCCTCCGGCCTTATGTACTTATCCGCTAGTGTTAGAGACATTTCTGTAAATTCCATATAAGACTTTGGGCTGATAAAATCTGTGTAGTCACCTTTGTATCCGTACAATTCGGACAGATATTCAGCTCCTTCTGGGGTCACGTAATTAGAAAAGTAAGTATCAACTGTTGCGAAGTTGTGAGCATTTGCTAAATGTTCGGGCTTACAGGCGTGACTCAGAAGCTGACTGCTAGTCATCTTGCCAAAGACTGGATGGGACATCAGTGTTGGATACCCTTTCTTGATGGACTCGCGGTTATTTGCAATTACCCCTCGAGACTCCTGAAGGCTTGGCTCTTCGAAACTCCATTCCCTGTGTTTAATTCCCAGTTCTGCAAGAAGAGCACTGAAAGAAAAGGATACGAATAGCTCGAAGTTTTTTTTCGAAGGTTTTGCGAAGCTTTAACATATACTGAGCTGACTTAAACGGAAACATTTTAAGACTGAAGTTAGATAAACAAAATAAGTACCAAAACTTTGCTAGCCTGAGAAGGGTAACGGATAGACTTGATTACAAAGCAAGGCCTACTCTGGGACCCAAAGTAGCCGTAATTTAAAGCGACTTAACGCGACATAAGGCAACTTAAGGCAATTTAAAGGAAAATCATCCCCAAAACCTGGGTAACTTTGCGCGACTTAAGGCGACTTTGTGCGACTTAAAGCGATTTAAGGAGACTTAAGAGAAATCATCCCCCAAACCTGGGTGACTTTGCGCAACTTAAGGCGACTTTGCGCGACTTAAGGCGACTTTGGCTCCCAGAGTAGGCCTAAAGCAGGAGATTTAATCTGTAAAATACAACAATTTGAAGGGTTTTAAGGGGTTTTAGAAGATTGGCAATGTATTTTTAGAGCTTCGCCTTGAAGTGCATTGTAAGTAAATAGAAAGCTTTTTAAGGTAACCATAACCAGTTGCTTTATGGGAAGCCAGTGCAGTTTCGTGGGGAGCATTTGATGAAAGATGATAAAAACCTTGCGGAGAAGTTAGGAACTCTTCGGCTAACTTATAAAGCTCCCTAACGATTTCCCTTAGCAAATTGCACACTCGAATCACAAAACTGAACTTGAACAGTTTTGCAGGTTTATTAATCAGGGTTCTTGTTCTTGCTTACATCATGATGGGATGGTGTTTGTCAATCCTCCACGCGCCAAGACCTACAAAATAAAACCAAGCGAAGTTGTTTGATGACACGTAACTTCGTGAATGATAAATTCCTCTTTTGTATTTTTATTTTTAATTACGGATACGTTTTAAAACATCACATGTAGCCAGGTATACTCGATATCAAATAAAGAAAAATTTATTGTGACTCGAAGGCAGTGATACTTCAATACAAAAACAGACATCTATAAGATTGAGGTTGCCATGAGAAGTTTTAGTACTGTTGTTCTTTATTTGATATCGAGTATACCTGGCTACATGAGAAATTTTAAAAGGAATACCGTTGACTGAATTTTATGTAAAAACCTTTTTAAAGGAAACCGTAAAGCGGTCTTTAAAAGTCGGGAAAATCAACTACTTACCAACATCAATATTAGGGGCTTCTTTAAAATGATAGTCCAATATTCTTCCACCAAGCCTGGAATCTTTCTCAAAGATACAAACGCTTTCCTCTTTCTTCTCCTTTAAAAGTTCGTAAGCCATGTATAGGCCGGATATCCCACCACCGACAATTCCCACATCACAGTTTAGAATACCTGCAAGTACGTTTTGTCATACTTGTGAACTGTTGGTTTCTTTCTGAGCATTGATACCGAGAAAAATTACCAGTCTATTCTTTGACCTTTTACTTTGTGGGGGAAGAGTAGTAATCAAAAATATCGAAAGTGAACTATTCAGTGTTCTTCGAAGTGAAAGAGACTAGTGCTAGGGATGAAGGTTTACCACTGGCTACTAATAAACACTAAGCCGTTGCCTAAATATATTAAGACCGTGGAATTTGTTTCAAAGAGAAATGGACACAGATCTAAAGAAATCGTGTTGTCACGCATGCCGATATGACGAATAACAAAATTTCCCAAGGTTAAGTGAACAGAACTGGCCTCAGCATATCAGAATAACATTAAAATATCTTTTCTATCTTCTAAACAGCTTTGCCTCTTTGAACGCTCTTGGGCAGTATTGAAATTGTTTTCCCAACTAGTACAACAAAAAGAAAAATTCTTCCTTGACGTCTGCATGATAAAAACACTACTTGTAACCTACCCATTGGACAGTCGACATTTCTTGGCCAGTCACAATAGCCAACCTTGGCGTTAAAGAGTAGTTTGCTAGGACATAGTTTGTAGTCTGCATGGTAGTTATTGCAGTGTATAAATCCCTTGCATCCATCGTAGGGGTCTGGGTAGACACCGTCGGCTTTGTATTCGCAGAAATCTGGAAATCACAAAATGTTAGGAACCTTATACAAGCTTCGGAAAATCTAACTGTATAACTGTACGTGATATGTAGATAGAGGAAACCTGAACAATAAACGGCAGCCACTAGTGCCAAATATATTATTGTAAAGTGTTTTGTAATGAAAGGGGTTTAATTTTTTTAATGTAAGTGTATTAAAGGGGTGCAATTTTCTAGTGTATGTATATGAAAGGTGTGCCATTTCTTCCAAAACTGGTGTATAAAAGGGTAATTTGTTGATCCCCAGTATTTAACTTTACAAAGTACTCATATCCCCCCTCCCTCCCCTCACCAATCTCCCCAGACTTGAGCTGTCCGTTTTCAATAAATTTGAGAACATCATTTTGACGTGTTAGAGGACAACCAGACGTTGAAGCTGGCCAAACACAACGCACCCCAGTAACAACACAACAGCAGGTGTCTACTTGGGGCACGTCGCATGCATGAATGGCATAGGTCGATGGATCTGCGTGATATCGCGTATATTCCAATTTATCAGTGGTAAATAACAAACTACAGGACAAGCGCTTATCATCTGGCTAAAACATTTCTGGAGATTTGAAATGTACAAAACGCACGTGCCAACGAGGACCAAGTTTAATCTATTTTAACAATGACTTCTTTTTTCTTTACTTTTCAAGTAATTCCTGATTTGACATTTTTAGAGAACTGAATTGCACAGAACACGCGGCCGACAATGGACCAAGTTTCTATATGGCATCTTTTAAACACTGTTTTAAGTTCAAAGTCATTAAAATCATATCGATATCAATACTATCAATTCAAAAAATTGTGGCACATATTCAAATATACGCATTTTGTTGTAAAGTTACATTAAATCATTACAAAAAAATTAAAGCAGAACCCTGTTCTTTTCAGTATATTACGAATTAGAAGATACATACGAAAGGCACACCATATAACTTTGTTAAATTTAGAAAGCCTCTCAATTCTCAAATAAATCTCACGAATTAGAATATAAATACGAAATGAAAACTGTATAAGTGTGTTAAATACATCTATATAAAGGTATAAATTGTAAAGATATATAGAGGAATCGATTAGTACTGAGGGGGTTTTTTGCTAAAAAGGCATGCAAGGGGTTACCTTGATGGTGTTCAAACGTGCTGATAGCTGACACCCCTGCAAGAGAGAGAACGTTAGAAACACGCACAAGTAAATAACCTGCAATCAGATAGCGTGTATTACTGCAGCACGTTTTTGTCGATACAACCTCAAAATTTTCCCAGATCACTGATAAAAGTATTTTGATGTAAAATGATTATCAGAGAACATACAAAACATGTGAATTAATGATTATTTAACAACTTAATGTAGTTTAGTATCAAAATGAAATGATAGTGTTAATACAGACATGATTTTGTGGGCTTTAAATTCAGTACAGTGTTTGAATAAAAGCTTAGGGGAAATGATTTGACAAGAGTATACAAAACGAAAAACATATGAATCAGTTCAGTTTCAAAAAATATGTTATGTTTATAGAAAACGAGCGAACTTACTTGGAACATAAAGAAGAAAGAAAGTAATTGTTATAATAGAAACTTGGTCCATTGTTGGCACGTGTGTTCTTACAAATAACTGAAAGCGTTTGTCCTGCAGTCTGTTATATGTTATATATTGAAACATAAAAAGATATCACGCAGATCCATCGACCTATGTCATGCGTGCGTGCGACGGGCCTCAAGTGGCACCTGCTGCTATGTATTTGCAGGGGCGCGTAGTGTTTAGCCAACTGTCCTCTAACACGTCAGTGATGTTTGAAGTGCATGTGCGTGATTCTGAGCACGGCTTTCCTTTTGTCTTTGGTAGAAATAACAGATAGATCAAGACTGGAGAGGGGGTTGGGATATGGGTATATCGTCATATATAATTTTTAGACGAAAATGGCACCCCTTTAATACAGCTACACTAGAAAATTGTACCCCTTTTAATATACCTACTTTAAAGATACGGTTTCCTTTTATGTGCCAATTTTTTATACCAATTTTAGTGACCTTTTCATATACTAAAATGCCAATTTTTGTTTCTCTTTCATGTACTGCAAACAATAATAAGGCATCCCTTTTGGGGGGAGGGGAGAGAGAGATCCTCTTTAGTCCACTTTAGGGAGTACCCTCCGGGGGGATCAAGACAGTTTGTTTTTATAACGCTTAAACTCGAAAATCAAGACCAATTAACCCCGGATTTACTCACAAACTGCAATACACACCCTGCGCTTTACAAACTTGGCCCCAACATATATATTCATTTTTTAAGAACATCTTAGTATTATTAGCGAGCTCGGGAAGCAAACTAGCAAGCAAAGAGACTAAAATAGTCGATCTAATTTGCGTACGAGCAATATAGTTGGTGAACTAACAACACGAAACAAAACAAAACAAATATTTTGCCGATTTCATGTTTTGGCCAAAGTGTTTTTCTACATCCTGACAGTGTATTGTTCCAGCTTGTACAGAAATGTCTTTAAGGTAACACAGTAGTTCAACAAAACTGTTTGGTAAGTGCAACCAGTGGTACTGAGAAGGAAGAGAAAGGTAAAATCATCCGAATATTTCCACCAAACCTTGACACTAACTAAATTTAGCAACAGAGTGTCAATCTACTTCTCTTCAAAATTACACTAGAAGCATTAAGGACAACGATTCACCTTAGACACATAACTCTCAAAAAATTCTTATTTAGAACACAAAAGCTAATAGCAAAAGGAAAGGCAGCTACATCTACGAATCGATCTTAGTCAGGTTATAAACGAAGCTGTCTTATTCGAACTTGCGGCTCAGGAAACACAACCTGTCATCCGGTCACTACATACACGTATCCAACTGTCATCCGGTCACTAAATATCCGTACCCACCTGCATGCACTCTTTGTGTATAACGTCAAGCAAGTTAGTATGCGGTTCAGTAAGATAAAGATAAACTAGAACTACGCCACCCTGTGGCTTTTTCTTTTGTAACTCATTATGAACAGTGGCTTCAAGTAGCCTGCACGATGGCCTAAGGGAGCTGTCATAAATTCCACCCGGGAGGGGGTCGGAAGGAAACATGAAAATTTCCCAAAAAATCTCATGACCCTGCAACAGTAAGCAGTATGGTTTCGTGGCCCTACCAAAAATTTTACTTTGGTTTCATGGCCCATCCTAATACTGTTAATTAGTATTCATACCAACAACACGCAGTAGAGAAACATTACCAATCCCTTCTAGGCATATTTTCATTCCAAATCCACTTGAAGACAAATCAAAGTTTTTTAATGATCTTGTTTCAGCTGAGTCAAAGAACGGCCAAAGCATTAATGTTAACAAGTATTCCCAAGACAGCGGAAACTTTAAGTATGGTGATGTGTCAAGGGCGGAAAAACACTGTGAAGCTTTTAACAACTTTTTTGGAAGACATTCATAAACAGAAAGAAAACCTGCTTGCCCTCAGGTCTCAACTGTTTGACACCAACTCCATTTTGATGAAAGTC